>JAWKAU010000510.1:0-65000 GCA_033398695.1 Orobanche coerulescens | reverse complement strand
GCCTACGATTCATGTATATTCGAATAAAAATAACAACGAGGGCGGACCACAACCAAACCCTCTCGATTCCGTAAAAATCCACAAAATATCCATGAATCCGTAGGAAAACTAAAGATACTAACAATATTAATCGTGTTCATCATGAATCCACCAACAAAACGGAATTAATCGGAAGAAAATCCCAAAACCCCTAAATTAATCGAAAATAGGGTTTTAGAATATTACCTTTGGGGATTCAAGTACCAAGATCCGTAGAACACGCGTTAGATTGATTACCCGGGCTTCACTACCGAAGAAAAATGGTGAAAATCGACCCCGGATGAAGAAAGCCGAGTAGTTCTCCCCTTAGGCCTCTCTCTCGCGCAGTGAAATGAAGGAGGAATGGCCGATTTGCCTAATAAAGACGAAGTTGCACGATTGACCGCTGTGCCGCGGCACACCAAGTGTGCCACGGCACGTGCCAAGAAAATACTCCTGTGTTTCGGCATTGTGCGGCACACGGCTGCAGCCGCGGCACCCGCATACTGGTTTAGGTCGCAGAAGACACTCGAGTGTGCCGCGCATCGCTCAGCACCGTGCCGCGGCACCGGATGGGTGTGCCGCGGCATACAGTACAGTTTGTTCGACCATCTACTGAAGGAATTTGTGTGCCGCGGCACGCACATCTTGTGCCGCGGCCCACACCCCTATTGGGTTCCAAAATGATAAAAATGATCCGGAAAGAGAATAAAACGATAGGAATCAATATTTGGGAACCAATAACACGAAATGGATCCACGGCAACCCCGAAACGGCAGTTCCGCACCACAATAACGAGAATACAGTTCAACGGTTGACAGGGAGGACACACTGAAAGGTACACGAGGGTCACTATGACCGAGAAATATACCAAAAAATGAAAATACAAGGGAAAGAAAAATACCGGATATTACATTCTACCCCTCTAAAAATAAGTTTCGTCCCGAAACTTAAGAGACAAACAACTCAGGGTACCTAGCACGCATGCTATCCTCGGTTTACCAAGTTGCTTCCTCGACGCCGTGTCTCGACCACTGCACTTTGACCAAAGGGATGGTCTTATGCCTCAGTCGTTTCTCACGATGCTCCAAAATCTTCAAAGGACGCTCCTCAAAAGTAATATCTTCAGCAATATCAATCTCGCCATAATCGATGACGTGACTAGGATCTGGAACATATTTCCTCAGCTGGGAAACATGAAAAACGCTATGAACGTGACTCAAGGCCGGGGGTAACGCCAAACGGTATGCTAACCCACCGATCCGTTCGAGAATCTCGAAGGGTCCTATAAATCTCGGACTCAACTTCCCCTTCTTCCCGAAACGGAAAACCCCTCTCGTCGGCGACACCTTCAGCAAAACGTGGTCTCCCACCTCGAATTCTAAAGGTCGACGACGGACATCGGCATATGACTTCGCCGACTGGGCCGTCAACATCCGTTCCCGAATTAATTCTATCTTCCGCCTCGTCTCTAAAACGACATCCGGCTCGGTCCCGACCAAATCGGACGCCTCATTCCAACAAATCGGCGATCGACATCGTCGCCCATAAAGTGCCTCATACGGTGCCATCCGAATCGACGCGTGCCAACTGTTGTTGTACGTGAATTTGATCAATGGCAATTGCTCTTCCCAGTCGTTACTCCAATCGAGGGCACAAGCACGCAACATGTCCTCGAATGTCTGGATAGTGCGTTCCGACTGTCCATCTGATTGGGGATGAAAAGAGGTACTCAAGTGCAAACGGGTACCTAACGCTTTATGCACCGCCTGCCAAAAGTGCGATACAAAACGGCCATCACGATCCGAAACAATAGACTTCGGAGTACCGTGAAGTCTCACAATCTGCGCGATAAACACACGAGCCAATTTCTCCGGGCCCCAAGTGTCCTTGATGCCCAGAAAATGTGCCGACTTGGTCAGACGATCAACAATCACCCAAACCATATTCATGCCCGATCTCGATCTCGGCAAACTCGTAATGAAATCCATCGATATATCTTCCCATTTCCATTCGAACGGAAGTGATCGCAATAACTCAATGAGTCACGATGCTCGATTTTGACTTGTTGGCAAGTCAAACATCTCGCCACAAACTGTGCGACCTCCTCCTTCATATTATTCCACCAGAAGTTCCTCCTCAGGTCCTTGTACATCTTACTCGAACCCGGATGAACGGAATAGGGTGTGGAATGGGCCTCACGCAAAATACTGTCCGCAACTCGATCGTTCGCACACAAAGCCGACTCTGGAATCTCAAAACACCATCCTCGTGAATCACAAACCCAAGAGACTTTACCTTAAGAACGTTCTCTCGGATTTGAGTAATCATCGGATCCTCTAATTGTTTCAGCTTAATTTCATCGATCAAAGACGACGAAATCTCTAAAGCACAAAGTTGCCCGACAGATCCAGGCAACAAAACCTCAACACCAAACTCAATCAAAGCCCGCCAAGCTCGGGATCGAGACGTGAGGACCTCAAGCGCTCGCAACGCAATCGGTTTCCGACTCGGGCGTCGGCTACGACGTCGCCTTGCCGGATGATAAAGGATTTCGAGGTCATAATCCTTAATCGGCTCTAACCACCTCCTCGCCTCATATTCAACTCCGCCGAGTAAATATATATTTCAGACTTTTATGATCGGTAAAAATCGACATGCAGAGCCGAAAAGATAGTGACGCCAAATCTTGAGCGCAAAAGCATCGCCGCTAACTCCAAATCATGAGTAGGGTAGTTAAGCTCATACGGTCTCAAGCTCTCGACGCATAGGCAATGGTCTTGCCGTCTTTGCATCAATACGCACCCAAGACCACGGCCCGAAGCATCGCTATAAGCGGCGAATCCTCGTTGCCACACGGCACCGGGCTGAAGTCAAACGCTTCTTCACTCCTCGAAACTCGATCGCCTCTCATCGGTCCGGATGAACTTCTCGGATTTACGGAGCAACTGTGTAAGTGGCCGAGCTAGTTTTGAGAAACCCTCACGAACCTACGGTAGTAACCACCAAACCCAAGAAACTACGGACCTCCTTCACATTTGTGGGCGATGCCCAATCCAACACCGCCTCAACCTTCTGCGGATCCACTCGAACTCCTCGGCTGAAATCACGTGACCTTAAACATCACTTCCTTGGCCCGAACTCACATTTCGAGAACTTCGCATAGAGTTGCTCGGCCCTCAAAATGTCTAACACTATCCGCAAATGATGGGCATGCTCTTCCTCATTCTTCGAATAGATAAGAATATCGTCAATGAAGACGACGACACACTTATCCAAATACTCGATAAAGACTTTGTTCATCAATTGCATGAACACCGCCGGCGCATTAGTTAACCCGAAAGGCATAACTACAAACTCGTAATGTCCGTATCTTGTCCGAAAAGCTGTTTTCGGCACGTAGGACTCTCTCACCCGGAGCTGATAGTACCCCGATTTCAAATCAATCTTCGAGAATACCGCAGCTCCCTGCAACTGATCGAACAAGTCATCAATCCTCGGCAAAGGATACTTGTTCTTGATGGTCACTTTGTTTAATTCGCGATAATCGATACACAAACGTAGTGAACCATCCTTCTTCCGTACAAACAGGACCGGTGCACCCCAAGGCGAGGCGCTCGGTCGAACATACCCTGACTCAAGAAGCTCACTCAACTGCTTTTTCAACTCTGACATCTCTGAAGGTGCCATGCGATACGGCGCCTTTGAAATCGGAGCCGCGCCCGGCTCTAATTCTATAACAAACTCAACCTCACGATCCGGTGGCAATCCCGGTAACTCGTCAGGAAATACATCACGAAACACACAAAAGACTGGAAACGACGAAAACTCGACTCCACCATACTCAGCCAACAAGGCATAGCACCAATAACCAGTACACCCCAATCCCAGGAGTTTCACCGCCTTCAAGGCGTTAATAACAAACTGGGTTTCTCTTTCGCCCGCGAAAGAGTGTTCGATCTGTCCTCGGCTAACATGGTAATGATCCTCGTGCGGTAGTTCATGATTGCACCATGCCGCTCGAGCCAATCATTCCCGAGAATTAAATCCTCGCCCTCGATACTCACAACAATAAGATTAGAGAGCCACGCCCTCTCGAAATGATCACGAGCAGTCCGGACTTCTCGATCACCGACAATTCTATCACCGCTAGGAAGTTTAACGATGAAAGGCTCGCAAGGTGACAAGCAATCGAGACTCAAACGGCGTACACACTCTAGAGAAATGAATGAATGCGTAGCACCGAATCAAAAAGCACACCGACAGGATGGAAATGAATATGAACGGTGCACATCGCCACGATCATTCTTTGGATCATCGGCTCTCCTCATCTCATAGATACGCGGCTGAGCAGAGCCGACACTGGAAACTCCACCCCTAGCGGGCTGACCCCGACCCTTACCTCGGCCGGCACTCGGTGGAGGCGGCGGAGCAAATGAGCCCTGGTTCACACTCGGCTCCAACGGGGCTGGTTGAGAAGAACGGGCGCCGCGAAGCTGTTTGATCTGCTCACAAAAAGGGGCCTTGTGGCCTAGCTGTCCACAAGTATGACAGGTAAGCTTCGGACGAGAACATTGCCGGCTCCTATGGCCTTGCACACCACAGTTAAAACATGTGGGTTCATGAGCGGAGGTTCCGGCGGCACCCCGAAAGCTCCCAGAGAAACGAGCCGAACCGCCCGTTGGAATATTTGCAGCTTGAGATTTCTGCTGGCCTCCACTCTTGGGACCAGAAAAATTTCCGACCGACTTCTGCTTCTTGCTCTCACGAGCCAAATCGCTAGCCGTCACCGACATATCATAAGCAAGAGCTCGACTCTGATAATCCTTCAAGGTAGTACAGACGAGCCCAGACATATAGTCCCGAATGGGCAGCTTCATCCTCCTGGAAAAATGAAAAATTTTGTCGCTCTCAGCGACAACTTGGGTCTTCACATAACCCAACTCCTTGTTAAAGTCGGCAATGGCCTGAGATACGGGGATATCCCGTGGTTGAGCATCATAGAAACCATGCACTCGAGCCTGTCTGACCGGCCACGGACAATATTCGGTCTCCATCAATTCTTGGAATTCGGCCCACGAAGCAACGTGATCTTTGGGACCAACGGCCTCCCACCAATCTGTAGCATCTCCCGTGAGAAAATATTGAGCAATAGGGACCTTACGGTCCTCGGGGCAGTTGGTAGCAGTGAATACTTTGGATATCTCCTTGATCCACCCTTCCCATCCGATCGGGTCCGAAGCTCCCGTAAACTGAGGAGGATGCATCTTGATGACATCCTGAAGCCAGCGATCCGCTCCGCCCCGATTGGCATGGGCCTGGTTGGGGTTCTGGACCGCCTGAGCTATAGCCGCCATTTGGTTAACCATTTGCTGCATAACAGCCGCAATACCAAGATCGGCGCGCTCCTGAGAAGAAGCATGACTGTGACGGTCACCGGTACTGCCGGCTCCCGAAGAATGCGACGTGGCCGCCCCACCGGCTGCCCCACGTCCCCGGCCGCGTCCACGACCATGACCATGACCACGACCACGGTTTACTCCGGCCTCCATACTGATGTTGAGAGATAACAGAAGTATATCGATGATGAGTAAGGGAGGAAAAGCAACTACGATTCAAAAGTGGAAATACAATGCAAGAAACAAAAGAGCCGAATAAGAAAACTTACGGCACCTGGAAGTCTTGGGATCTTGGCGGTGTGACAATGTGCAAAACAAAACACGACTAGACCCAAATAACCAACAAGCCTAGGTATCCATAAACCTAGAGCTCTGATACCATTTTCTGTAACACCCCGAGATATTCGGAAAATGTTACAGCGCCGTAGACCCCTACATGGGACCTACCAGGCTACAATAGAAAAATTCCACTCGACTAACCATCTTGGTTAGCGAGGATACACAATTTAATAATATGACATATAAAGATATGCCCGGAGTAACTGGCAAAATAAGCATCATCCAACAACGTGACAATATAAGGCAATACAATACGGAGTTTGAAACAAAAAGGCCTAAGTACTCGCGAGTACAATCTATAAGTTTAAAACTGTGGGAACAACCTTATCGAAATGGACAAAGGAAATAAGTAGACCCAAATGCACATGTCAACGACCCTGGCCAACATCCTCGTACTGTCCTGGTGCTCGCTCGTCCGGATAAGCATAACCTGAAATCCATAACAAGAATTTCCCCGACAACGGGTCCCCAAAGGGGTTAGCAATTACGCTAGTACAAGTATTCAAGGCAAACCAATTGCTTACACATTTCATAGTACATGCACCAATATCAATTCGAAAACCAAAACAAGACATGTCTTTTCCGAAAAACATACAGTCCACAATTAGCCTTGAGAACAGGGCGGCAGCATACATTCTCACTCGAGGCCTCATAGGGACCCTACCGAGTTGGCTACAATTACAGAAAAACAAAACCACGCACACGCTATGCCGTGAGAACAGGGCGGCAGCATACATTCTCACTCGAGGCCTCACAAGGACCCTAACGAGTTGGTTAGCGGTACGAAACTCGTGAAATCCAGGGCGGCAGCATAGATTTCCCTCCTTGACCCCGTCGGGCCAACACGAGGTGAGTTACACACAAGTAATATACATCACCATTTCATGTTAAGCTTAAAGGTTTCCAAAAATACTTGCCTTGAATTATTTGATGACGCAACAAACGGACAGGATAATCACCGACGAACACTAGGAATCAACGGGACCGAACCTAACGATTTCGAAGAACATAATTACAACCAACTCTAGTCGAATACGGAAATGGAATACACCCGAAAACCCGCCTACGATTCATGTATATTCGAATAAAAATAACAACGAGGGCGGACCACAACCAAACCCTCTCGATTCCGTAAAAATCCACAAAATATCCATGAATCCGTAGGAAAACTAAAGATACTAACAATATTAATCGTGTTCATCATGAATCCACCAACAAAACGGAATTAATCGGAAGAAAATCCCAAAATCCCCAAATTAATCGAAAATAGGGTTTTAGAATATTACCTTTGGGGATTCAAGTACCAAGATCCGTAGAACACGCGTTAGATTGATTACCCGGGCTTCACTACCGAAGAAAAATGGTGAAAATCGACCCCCCGGATGAAGAAAGCTGAGTAGTTCTCCCCTTAGGCCTCTCTCTCTCGCGCAGTGAAATGAAGGAGGAAATGGCCGATTTCGTCTAATAAAGACGAAGTTGCCTGATTAATGACCGTGTGCCGCGGCACGGCCAAGTGTGCGCGGCACGTGCCAAGAAAATACTCCTGTGTTTCGGCATTGTGCCGCGGCACGGCTGCGTGTGCGCGGCACCGTCTGATCGGGTTTAGGTCGCGAAGACACTCGAGTGTGCGCGGCACCGACAGCAATCGCGGCCGCGCATCGATGGGTGTGCCGCGGCACACAGTACAGTTTGTTCGACCATCTACTGAAGGAATTTGTGTGCCGCGGCACGCACATCTTGTGCCGCGGCCCACACCCCTATTGGGTTCCAAAATGATAAAAATGATCCGGAAAGAGAATAAAACGATAGGAATCAATATTTGGGAACCAATAACACGAAATGGATCCACGGCAACCCCGAAACGGCGGTTCCGCACCACAATAACGAGAATACAGTTCAACGGTTGACAGGGAGGACACACTGAAAGGTACACGAGGGTCACTATGACCGAGAAATATACCAAAAAATGAAAATACAAGGGAAAGAAAAATACCGGGTATTACAGTTCAATACTCAAATGTACTTCACACCCTTTCACTTTCAACAAAATCTCTTAATCTTCACAATACTCTTATGAACATGGGCCCCTATTTGTCACACATCTAGTTCACAATTAAATCTTTGACTAGAGGGTGCAAATGGATGAGTCATCAACAAGAATGGATAATGGCTAAAGTAATGTGCTTGATCAAAGAAATAGGCTCAGGCTCAATGAGACTTCTAAGGATAAAATGTAATGGTGAGAAAAATATAAGCCAACAAGGGGTTAATCCTAATTGCCTTTATCATCTTAATGCAAGAGTTTATGAATGTAGTCTCGAAATGTATAAATGAGCAAGTTCTAGAATGAACACAATATGTTTGACCACACAACAAAAAATATAGAGCGTATATATAAGGATTGCTCTAAGGCTCAAAACTCACAAAAAGGGTGTTGTGTACTGAATCCCATACACCTTCATCCAAATCCATTATCAAAACCAGTGAAACATCCCAAAAATGATTTTTTCACTAACGTTTTCTCAAGAAAATGGTGCCGTGATTTTCAACATTTTTTTTATTGCATATATATATACATATATATATATATATATATATATATATATATATATACCTTCCCCCACACTTAATGATAAACAATATCCTTATTGTTTAAAAAGAACAATGGAGTAAGGGTTTAAATAAGACTTCCCTGTTTATGAAAGACGATGCTTCGCTCAAGCCCCTTTTTTTTTTTTGGACCTGCAAGAAATAAGTGTGGCAAAACAACAAAAGAAAATATATACCCGGAAGTATAACACAAACAACCTAGATGCGCTTCAAGAGAGTGCGAAGAGTCGCCTTACGCTGTCATCAATGCT
This sequence comes from Orobanche coerulescens, assembly GCA_033398695.1. Classification (NCBI taxonomy): domain Eukaryota; kingdom Viridiplantae; phylum Streptophyta; class Magnoliopsida; order Lamiales; family Orobanchaceae; genus Orobanche; species Orobanche coerulescens. Next base: position 56,383 of record JAWKAU010000510.1, on the reverse strand, counting down.
TTTATTAAAAACAATTGAAAAAGTACAGTAATAGAAATAACAATACATAAATCGTGGATAGATGCGCGTCAAGAGATCGAAAAGAAAACTCCTTAAGCTGCCATCATTTTCACGATTTTTACACTCGCTAAAAAGTAAAAACAACAAGAGGGATGAAGTGGGATATCAAAGGGAAATGAATGTATCAATTTTGCGTTTCCGCACAGTGAAATCTTCCATCCAAACAATATTAGCTAGAGCTGGGTCAGGTTCAGGAACAAATGCAATAAGTTTTTTGATCAGCTCTTCTGGTGTTGTTGCAACAACTATGATTCGTTTAGCACGCTCAGAAATAAAATCTTTTTCAGAAGAGTAGTTGATGAAAGATAATAAACCATCGAAGAAACCATTGACATTTAGCAGACCTATTAGTTTCGTATGAACATTTAGCTGGGCTCTGGTAACCACATGAAAAAGTTCTTCAAGAGTGCCAAAACCACCGGGAAGGGTGATAAAGGCATCAACATTATTTATCATGTGAGTTATGTGGTCTTGCATATTCACAGCTCTAAACTCATCTCCAATGGTTGCTCCGGTGATTTTACTTTCAGCCAGAGGTTTTGGAATGATTCCCAACACTTTTACTCCTTCCATATAGGCAGAAGCAGTAGCACATCCCATTAATCCTAGACTTCCTCCTCCGTAAACTACATGAATGCATTTTTGTCCTAAGGTACGACCCAAGTTGTGGGATGCTTCAGTAAAGCAAGCCTCTTTCCCATGACTAGCTCCACCAAAAATGCAGATGGAGTTAAATCTTTTTGCGGAAGATGATGATTCTATTTTTTTGAAAAGAAAATTACTTAGAGAGATAATGAAAAAAATACAAGTTTCAGGGATGCAGAAAAGAAACAACTGCAATGTTTATTTATAGATGCAAAATAAAGTAGAAAGATTTATCAAATCTGTGACCGCGTTAATTACGCTTCAACTACTCAATAGAATAATGAATGCATTGGTTGCGTATCACTTTTTTTATTCAGAAAATCTAAAAAAACGACAAAAAATAATGATACTCACGTGTATGTACAGTAGTTGTGATTGTGGCTCACATCTTCCTCTGATTTTACGTTCAGAAATGGCTTAAACGCCTTCTATGAGTCGGGCAGAAGCTTCCCATCCAATTTTCTTACAAATTGGCAAACAGGGTCTTTTAACGTCAGATTCCCAAGACGTTGTTCATATTCTGGTTTGAATTTATTCCACAAACATCGAATCCCGTAATGTACGAGTCCACTAGAATGCGTGTCAAGAGAAATTTCGATATCATCTAAATTCTCCTTATTCAGACCATCCTTGATGAACTGAATTTTATCTTCTCTGTTTGTGGAAGGAATTCCTAAAGATCAACATCTTGAATCACAGTTCCACCTAGCACATTTGTAGCAAACGACGATTTTCTTTGCTCGTCGTTTCTTGGCATATGAACTTTTTTCAAGCCCTGGTAAAAATCTAGTTGGTGTTTCCGTGAATTCACCCGCTATTCTCACTTTGGCTTCAATAATGAATCGAATATCAAAAGGTATGCCGTTATTCATAAGCAACCTCATCCTTTAAACTATGGCTTGGTAAAGTTTCAAAATGACTTTTTTACTAAGAAAGGGAAATCTTTTTTCAATTGTTTTCAAAGTTTGTTCCATAATTAAAATTAAGAAAAAAAATATCTACAAAATCAGTTGTTGTGGGAAACTGAAAAATCCGACTTTACTAGCCACGGAGTACCGTTATCCGCCACTTGACCGGGCAAACACAATGGAGTATTAATCCACAATATCGGGGTCCTTAAAAAGAATATCTTCTACCTCAAAAGATTTTAATTCCAAATATGGTTTTAACCGTTGACCATTCACTTTAAAAATATTACCATTTTTTGGATTTTCAATTTCTACAGCTCCGTGAGGATAGACCGTATGAATAATAAATGGACCAGACCATCGTGAACGCAACTTGCCTGGAAATAATAACAAACGAGAGTTAAAAAGAAGGACTTTTTGACCAGGATAAAAAGTTTTTCTCAAAATGTGTTTATCATGAAAAAATTTCATTTTGTCCTTATATTTCCTTGCACAATCGTAAGCATCATTTCTGATTTCTTCCAATTCAATTAGTTGAAATTTCCTATGAATTCCAGCCATGTCTAATGAAAAATATAATCGGTTAATGGCCCAAGATGCTCTATGTTCCAAGTCAACAGTCAAATGACATGGTTTTCCAAAGACAAGCCTAAATGGAGACATTCCGATGGGAGTTTTAAAAGCAGTACGGTAAGCCCACTATGCATCATTCAATCGCAAAGACCAATCTTTCCTTGTAGGATTAACAGTTTTTTCAAGAATATGTTTGATTTCTCTGTTTGAAATTTCAACTTGTCCACTTGTTTGAGGGTGATAAGGAGTAGCAACTTTATGTGTAACACCATATTTTTAAATAAATGATTCAAAAATTTATTACAAAAATGTTTTCCTCCATCACTTATAATTGCTCGTGGTGTTCCAAATCTGGAAAAAAAATTTCTTTCAAAAATTTTACCACGACTTTGTGGTCATTTGTTTTGCAAGCAATTGTTTCTACCCATTTTGAAACATAATCGACGGCCACAAGGATGTAAAGATTGCCAAAAGAAATTGGAAAAGGTCCCATAAAATCTATGCCCCAAACATCAAATATTTCAATAATTAAAATTGGGTTTAAAGGCATCATATTTCGTTTAGAAATTGACCTAACCTTTGACATCTATCACATGTCCGCAATATGAATGTGTATCTTTGAAAAGTGTTGGCCAATAAAACCACATTGCGAGAATTTTAGCATTGTTTTCTTTGAACTAAAATGACCTCCACATGCATGATCATGACAAAAGAAATGATATTTTGTTGTTCATGTTCGCACACATCTCCTAATGATTTGATCAGACAATATTTGAACAAATATGGATCATCCCAAAAGAATTTTTTTACTTCGTTTAAAAATTTTGTTTTATCTTAGTTATTCCAATGAGATGGCATGTTACCGGTAACAAGGTAATTGACAATGTCGGCATACCAAGGTATTTGAGAAAGCAGACATGAGTTGTTCATCGGGAATGTCTCATTAATAGGAGGTTGTTTATCAAGAAATTCACGATTAGCCTAGACAAATGATCAGCAACAACATTTTCAGCACCTTTTTTATCTCGAATTTCTAAGTCAAACTCTTGTAACAATAGAATCCAACGAATCAAGCGAGGTTTAGCATCTTTCTTAGAAAGAAGATATTTTAATGCAGCATGATCAGAGTAAATTATGACTTTCGAACCAATCAAGTAAGGTCGAAATTTGTCTAAGGCAAAAACGACTGCAAGCAATTCTTTTTCAGTTGTAGAATAATTTAATTGGGCATCATTTAGAGTTCTACTTGCATAATATATTACAGTTGGTAATTTATTTTCTCTTTGACCCAATACTACACCGACGGCATAGTCGGATGCATCGCACATTATTTCAAAAGGAAGATTCCAGTTTGGAGATTTGATGATAGGTGCAGAGCTCAATATAGATTTGAGTGTCTTAAAAGCTTTTAGACAATGATCATCAAATACGAAAGGTGTGTCTTTTGAAAGTAAATTACATAATGGCCTTGAGATTTTGCTAAAATATTTGATGAATCGACGGTAAAAACCAGCATGGCCTAAGAATGACCGAATTTCTTTAATCGTTCGTGGGGGTGGAAGACTGGATATTAAATCAACTTTAGATTTGTCCACCTCAATTCCTTTTTCAGAAATCACATGTCCTAAGACAATTACTTTTTTAACCATAAAATGACATTTTTCCCAGTTTAGGACAAGATTCTTCTCCTTACACCTAACCAACACTTGGGTTAAGTGGTGTAAACATTCATCAAAGCTAGACCCGAATACGTAAAAATCATCCATAAAAATTTCCAAAACCACTCAACCATGTCGAGAAAATGCTCATCATACACATTGAAAAGTAGCAGGTGCATTACAGACCAAATGGCATTCGTCGGTAAGCAAAAGTGCCGAAAGGACAGGTAAAAGTAGTTTTTCTTGATCTTCAGGAGCAATGGGAATTTGGTTATAGCCGGAATATCCATCAAGAAAACAATAATAAGCATGACCGGCTAACCTTTCTAGCATTTGATCAATAAAAGGAAGTGGAAAGTGATCTTTTCTTGTAACAGAGTTCAATTTTCGTAATCAATCTGAGACTCTCCATCCATTTGAATTCGGTTGGAACAAGTTCATTTTCTTCATTCGTGATTACAGTTATGCGATTTCGTGGAACTATATGAACAGGACTAACCCAAGAGTCGAAATAGGGTAGATGATCCCTACATCTAATAGTTTGATTATTTCACCTCTTACAACTTCTTTCAAATTAGGATTTACTCATCTTTGAAATTCTCGGGAAGTTTTCGCATTTTCTTCAAGATTAATTCGATGCATGAATATAGAAGGACTAATACCTTTAATATCGGAGATGGTCCAAATTATTGCTTCTTTATGTTCTTTAAGAACATTGATTAACTTATCTTCTCATTCTTCATCTAAATCGAGATGCTATGATGACAGTGGGGTTTCGATGGTCCAAAAAATGCATATTTAATAGATTCAGGTAATGGATTGAGCTCTATCTTTGAATCCTCAATAGGTACTTCATTATTCATTTGGCTCTCAAGTGGTTCGGTTTTAGCTTTCCATTTATCATTATCCAATAATGGTGTAGACTCTAGTAAAGAATTTACTTCATTAATTGAACTGTCGATGTCAAAATCTGAGCCAAAATGAGCAAGACAGCTTTCAAAAACATCATCATCATCATCATTCATTTTTGGAAAGAAATAAGGACCCATACTCTCTATCATATTTACCTAACAGACATCATCATAATCATCATGTTGTTGAGAAATATTGAACATATTTAGTTCAACAGTCATATTTCCAAAAGAAAATTTTATGATGCCATTTCTACAGTTAATTAATGCATTTGAAGTAGCTAAAAATGGCCTTCCTAAAATGACAGAGATTTGATCTTTGGTATTCTCAACGGGTTCAGTGTCTATGACTATAAAATCAACAGGAAAGTAGAATTTATCTACTTGAATCAGAACATCCTCTACGATTCCTCGAGGTATTTTTATAGATCTATCAGCTAGTTGAAGTATCACAGATGTTGATTTTAGCTCCCCTAATCCAAGTTGTGTATAAACAGAATATGGTAATAAATTCACACTGGCTCCTAAATCAAGCAAGGCTCGTTTAATGATGTGATCTCCAATGACACAAGATATTGTAGGACTACCAGGATCTTTATACTTAACGGGAGTTTTATTTTAGATTATTGAGCTAACATGTTCAGCTAAAAATGCCTTTCTTGGAACATTATTTCTTATTTTTACAGTGCAAAGATCTTTCAAGAACTTAGAATAAGCAGGCACTTGTTTAATAGCATCAAGGAATGGAATATTTATTCGAACTTGTTTAAATATTTCCATTATATCTTTGTATTGCGCACTTTTATCTTTTTGAATAAGTCTTTCAGGAAATGGAGCTTTTGGAACGTAAGGCTTTTCTTTTTCTTTAGAATCTTTTGATTTTGAAACTTGTGGTTCATTTGATTTTTTTTGTTCCGGATCATAGTCAGGCTTTTGTATTTCTTTTCCGCTTCTAAGGGTAGTTATGGACTGAACTTCTGCGTTAGAAGAGTTTACTTCATATTGTCCTTTAGGATTAGGGATGGATTGACTCGGAAATTTTCCCTTTTCTCTTTCAGCTAAAGTTGTTGCAAGTTGACCAATTTGTGTTTCAAGCTTAGAAATAGCCTGTGAGTTTGATTGTACAGCTTGCTGAGTTGATTGGAACATTTGTTGAGTAGATTGCATGAATTGTTGCAACGTATCTTCCAAAGATGGTTTCTTTGGCACTATAGAAGGATACTGATAAGTATTTGGAGGATATTGATTAGGACGGACATTTTGTTGATTTGACATATTCATTTGATGTCCTCCTTGATTCATTGGAGACATATTTTGCTTCCAGGAAAAATTTGGATGATTCCTCCAATTTGGATTATAAGTTGGAGCAAATGGGTATCAGAAGATTTTCCATATGAATGTAACACATTGACTTCTTCATTAAAAATTTCATGATTTTGTGGACCAGAGGGACAAGATTGAGATGAATGAAATGATTCCGCACATGAAATGCAAAATTCATTTTTTGAGTTTGACGAGGGGATGGATTGCTTCAAGACTAACGCATCCACTTTTCGTACTAAATCATCTATAGTAGATTTTATTTCAACATCTTGTTTAACCTCGTAAATTCCACCTTTTTTTGGGGTCGTATGCATCGATTTGGCTCTAGAGTCGAGTGAATTCCATTGTTGTGAATTAATTGACATATTTTCTAGTGCATTCCAAGCTTCGTCTCCAATAAGGTGAAGAAATTTTCCACCATGCATTGATTGGATTAATTGGCGATTGTTTGGAGTTAAACCGTCATAAAAATATTTTACCAAACGCCATATTTCAAAACCATGATGGGGACACTTAAGGATTAAATCATTAAATCTTTCCCAAGACTCGTAAAACTCTTCATTTTCTTTTTGGAAAAATTCTGATATTTCTCTTCTAAGACTATCAGTTTTGGACATTGGAAAAAATTTTGCGAGAAATTTATTCACTAATTGGTCCCAACTCGTAATTGTTCTTGCTTGAAGAGAATTTAGCCAGAATTTTGCTTTATCTTTGAGTGAAAATGGAAATAATCTAAGTTTGACAGATTCATCAGAGAAATTTTGGAATCCTAAAGTAGAACAAATGTCGAGAAATTCCTTGACATGCATATAAGGATCTTCTCTTTCCAAACCATGAAAAGATGGAAGAAGTTGAATTATTGATGGTTTAAGTTCGAAATGAGTTGCATTAGTCGTAGGCAACACTATGCAAGAAGGAGAATTAGCACTCACTGGAGAAAAATATTCTATTAAAGTTTTCTCTTTTGCAACTTCATTATTCCGATTTTCGATTTCGTCCATTTTTGGTCTCGGTTTCGTTTGTTGAACTTCAATTTTAGTTAAGGACAATCTTCTTCTCGTTAATCGACCTTTATTATTTCGTTGCCAAACTTGCATTCACCGATATTTCAATTTTTTTTAACTTTGCATACAAACCAAATTATGATAGTCGATCGAACTTCCAGATCGTTGGAGGCGTCACAACGGTCGCACTTAAAATCGAACTTTCTTCGACATGTACAACAGAGGCCTTGTTGCCAAAATTCAATCGATTTTCAAAATCAGTTTGTACAATATTGATATTTAGCTTTTCTCTATTCAAATCGAACAAAGTAGTGAGTGAAAAATAGCAATCCCTTATTGAATCTTTTAAAGGATTTTATTGTTTAATTATTTTTTTTGAGTTTTTATATTTTTATTATTATTAATAATACAATGATAATTATTACAATTATTACTAAAATTATAGGATGTAATAGATTGCAAAGGAATAAATTTACTAATTGATCTACGGAAGCAATATCTATTGATAAACTAAATTGTACGACGAGAAATATTGCAACTAAACTAAATGTCTAAGAATAATGTAAATAGAAAATAACAACTAAAAACACAATCTAAATTACCACTACAAGATTCTATTAAAACTAAAGACAAGATATAAAAGTTAAAAAAATTGATTTTTTTGTTTTTTATATTTTATATTTTTTTTAGTTTTTATATTTTCATATTTATTATAATTTTATTATATTTTTAGACTAATAATATTGAGCTTTATATATATATATATATATATATATATATATATATATATATATCCAGATATATTATTTATTTTTTTCACAAAAAAAAATCAGATTTTTTTTAGGAAAAAATAATAAAAATAACAAACTTTATTTTAATTATGCAAACAATAAAAATAGTTTTTTTTTACAAATTTTCGTTTCTGTTTTTTTTTAAATTTTCAGGTTTTTAATTTTTTTAGTATTTTCCTTTTTATTAAAATATTGTAATTTATTTTAAAAATTTGTGTTTTTATTAAAAAAATTCAAAGTTCAGAAAGTTTATTTTATTATATATATTCCAGATTATTTAAATTATTAATTCTTAATCTGATTTTTTTATTAGATTTTTAGATTTTTTATGAAAATTAAATTTTTTTAATAAAACTAGCAGGTTTTACTTTTAAAAATAAAATAAAATAATTCAGATTTTTATTTATTACGGAAAATAATATTCCAGATTATTTTTTAATTTATTTTTATTATTTTTTTTATTTTTTTCGAATTTAAATTAATTTTTTTGATTTTTTTAATGTTAATATTCCAAAATCACAAAAATATTACCTTAAATTCTGAAACTTTTTTGTATTATTTTCCAGATCTTTTTTTTTAAATAAAAATAAATAAGTTCTGAATTTTTTAAACATTTTAAGATTTTTTATATTTTTATATATTTTTGGATTTTTTTATTTTTTTATTATTTTATTATTATTTTTATGAAAATGAACAGTAGCTTTTATTATTGTTATTATTATTAATTATATTTTATATTTATTATTATAAGTTTTTATTATTTTTCAGATTTTTTTTATAAATATAAAAAGAAAATAAATTCTACTACTAACTATTATTTATACTAACACAATTTAAAACGAATATTAAAAAGACAGATAATAATAATAATAAAGATAAGCAGTAAAATAAATAACTAGTAGAAGTATTCAACTAACTTGGTGACGACGGTCTTCTTGTACTTCGTTTGCGCCTCCCCGGCAACGGTGCCAAAAACTTGTTGGTTGATTCTTTAGTCTAATACTCGCAAGCGCACGATTTGTTCGATGTAGATATGCGGTGCAAGGTCGATTCCACAGGGAGGACTATGATAGTGAAGTAAATATAGTGCTATCGTTTTGAACCAAATTATATTAAATTCTAACCTAGTCCCAAATAATTTGATTTTTTATTGGTTATAATAATTGCAATAAATAACAGTAATTTTTAAGTAGATTTTAGGTAAATTGATTTTAAATAATTTACTAGGGTTTAGAATCCACCAATGTCTATTTATTATTTATTTTATATTTTAATTCCAAGAAATTCAGGGAATAGATTCTGAAATCAATCTCACTATTTCCCTATAGATTTGACAATAAGTTCAAAATTATAATTCAAATATAGATTTTCCTTCGCTTAAAAATATGTAATTTCTAAGCATTATATGTATCCAATTTAATGGAAAACAAATAATCAAAGAAATTAACTAATATCAATAATCACAAAGCAATGGGGAATTTATAACTATAAAAAATACGTGATATAATTGATGAAATAATATTCCCCTATTGAAGCAAAAATCATAATCGTTAAAAATATTTATTTGGAATTATTATATAAATATTAATAATAATATAGACATGGTTTCATCATAACCCTAGTAAAAGAAAATTACTCACTCATAATAACAACACAAATAAATAAATATTCCATAATATTATTACACAAATATAATTTTATTACACAATATTTTTATTTCTCTCCCTTACAATAATATCTCTCTATTTTTTCTCCTTTTTTCTCCTCCCCCAAAATACTACACATTCATCCCCCTATTTATACTACTTCAAAATCAATAAAATAATAATTTTTACAATTAAAAATTTCCACCTCCCAATTATTTCACGGCGGCTAGGGGTGCTGATGTCATGGATAACATCACCACAGAGTTGAATTTCTGGGTCAATAGGGTGTTGACACGTGGCACAATATGGTCCGTCTATTTAATTGTCCTTCGAACGGTCATAACTTCTTCATACGAACTCGGATTCGGATGAATTTTTTTTAAAACGATCGTCTCGACGATATGAATAAAATGAGACCAGTCGTGACTATATTTGAATTTTGTAAAAATATCGCCCTTGAACCAATTGATCTCTTGTCTTAGGTTGGTTAACTCGAGATATAATTTAATTCCAATTAATTATACAAAAATGACACAAAATTATAGAAAATTCTAACAAAATGAAATAATATAAATATATGGTAAAATGAATAAATTATCACACAACACACAATTATATATAAAAAATACTAATAAAAATATTACTCAAAATATACCAAACAGAAGACAATGTCTCTTGTAATATCCGGATTTATTACAGTGTATTTCATCTGTATTCAAACCATGTATTATTTTGGATTGGTGATTTTGATTATTGTAGTATGATATTTAGTGCATTAATATCATTATGCATAAATATAGAAACATGCAAAATTGCTCAAGCAACCTTGTGATAGCGCACGCTAAGAATGTATCTTAACGCGCGCTATCGGGCCATTATTAGCGCACGCTATGCAGGTAGGAGTAACGTGCGCTAAGGACTCAATTATTGAGCGGGACGGCTAACACATGCGCCCGGTGACATGGTCCGGATAAGATTCCCGCCGACGCCTTGACAAATTCAAGTCAACCATTATTAGCGCACGCTAAGGGATGCTTAGTAGCGTGCGCTAACTTGTCAATAATGCAGAATATTATAAATGGGACAACAACCGCTTGGGCTTTCATTTCCTTCGTCTATACTTCATCTTTGAGAGTCCAGAGAGCAAGAATCTCCCTTCTAAACACTTAGAACATTTATGAGTGATCATTGAATGATTGAGTATCACTTGTGAGTGATCATTGAGAAGTAACACCTTGGAGGGGCGCATAACCAACCGGAGTCGGATTACACCTTATGGTTCAGTGATTTCGGCATATTAAGGTATGTTCAACCTATCACCAGTCTTAGATTTGGATTTCCAATGGATATGATGATCATGTTAACGAGATATTGAATTTCATTAGTGAATTATTTCAACAACATCATGTTTAGAAGATTGGGATGTCTACAATTACGATATTATTGTTGGAACCTTGAAGTTGGAATCCTAGTACTTCAAATGATGAGAGAAATATTCGGAAGTTAACAATCCGTATGATTTATGTTATCATTGTGATCATGATTTGGAAAAGATGTTATAAGAACTTAAAGGGAGAATCATCTTAGGAAATATTCTTTCGTATAAGTCGGAATTGTTAGTTCACCTCAAGATGAAGTCTGAATATGTATAATGATAGTAGAATCTAATACATCAACCGAAGATCACCAACTTTGCATGAGAATTGTAATCAAGATGGATTATGGTGTCATGATGATTATACGTATATTTGCATCTTGAAGTTGATATCATCCTGGAGATCATTCATAAGAGTAAGAACTTGGTATTCATGGAAGTAACATGAATTATCACGAAGGATTTCATTGTTTCGTTCATGGCAAGAACAGTTTACTGCTCAGCAGTAAACTGCCATGCACAGATAGCGCACGCTATGCTATGCAGTTTAACGTGCGCTATCGAGCACTAGTTAGCGTGCGCTACGTTTGGTACGTAACGTACGCTAGACCATCAGACGAGTCAGTTGGCTGGTCAGTGAAGTACTGACCATGCGTCGTTAGCGTGCACTAGGCTCTGTTGTTTGCGTGCGCTATCGGGCAGACGTAACGCACGCTACACAGAATACTTAGCGTGCGCTAAGCTATTCGGACAGATTGCAGTTTATGAACTTTTGACCGTTAATCGAATTGTTAAACATTCATACGACGTGAGATAAATCCTATATCATTTCTTTTGTTAAGGTTTGGTCTCGTTACGTGATTGATTGAGGAGGACGATCTTTGAGTGTTCATTTTCGTGGAAGTATTGTTATTGTCTTCAAATCGAGGCAAGTACTTTAATTGTTTTATGTATTGCTGTTATACATATTGTCGTGCATGTATGTCGTTATTGTGTGTCCACCTCGTGTTGGTCCGACGGGATCATCGGGGGATCTATGCTAGCGTGCGCTGGATCATCGGACGGGTTTTTCCACCACGGGTTGGTCTGACGGGATCATCGTGGGTTCTAGGCAGTGAACGCTGGATCGATGGAATTACCATGTGTATGTATTGATATCATGTTGTGATTATCAGTTGTGTATGTTATGTTTGAGTTTCTCGTAGGAGAAGACTCGTTGGTATTTTGTCGTTTACGTTATTATTATTCACCGTGAGATATGAATAATATGTTGTGGTACTTGTACTAGCATCGTTGTGCTAACCCCTTCGGGGGTGAACATTTTGTTTGTGTTCAGGATCCAGGAGAGCGGGAAACAACCACCGAACGTATGACGACGAGGGTGCAGAGTGATGTCCCGACCGGGTTTATTTATCTTTCGTTTATTCGTTATTTCAATAAGTACTCGAGTACGAAGTCGTTTGTGATGATTTGACTTTGGTGATGTAATATTGAGTTCCGTTGAACAATTGTACTATTTCTGTATTTGGTCAGAACTGATGTACTGTAATTCCGTTATTTCCATTCGTAAGTACCTTTTTATGCTTATTCAATTCTTCAGCCTTGTAAATCCTTATGTAAAGGATTTACGGCGCTGTAATATTCCCGAATGTATTGGGGGTGTTACAGAATATGGTATCGGAGCTAAGATTATGGATATCTTGGCCGTTGGGTTAAAATAGGGGTCATTTATGTCTTTTGGGATAACCGGCCGTGAATGACATCACTGCACTGCCTACGTCTTCATGCGAACAGTGGTTGTAAGTTCCTAAACTCTATCTCGTTCTTTGCATATTGTATCTCTTTATACTCGAATATTAGAACAATGTTGTTTCCTGTATATTAAGTATTTATGCTTACAGTATGTTGAGAGGCGGACGTGGACGTGGTCACGGTCGTGGACGCGGACGGAGAAATGCCGAAAGGGAAGCGTCGCCTTCTAACCAGGCCAGTCATAGCTCAGGCGAGCCGCAACAGTCTATTAATAATGAACCAGATCCTGCTGTACCAGATATCCTTCGTCAAGTGGTGAACCAGATGACTCAGTTCGCCCAGGTCGTGGACCGAATGCAAGTGGCGGTGGGACTACAGCAGGGAGAGAGACAGCAAGGGATCCCAGATATGGGAAATCGAGGTGACCGGTGGCTGCAGGAGGTAGCAAAGATGCAACCACCCAAATTCGACGGTATTTCTGAGACTCCCACCTGGGATCATTGGTTAAAGGAGCTGGAGAAGATCTTTGCCGGAATTAACTGCCCTGACGACCGGAGAGCCTCTATCGCTCAATATTTTCTGATAGGGGAAGCGTCCGAATGGTGGGAAGCCATCCGGCCGGTAGACCATGACGCCGATTGGACAGAGTTTAGAATGATGATGGAAGCTCGATTGCCTCGTCCCGTGAGGGAAGCCAAAGTTCGGGAGTTTTTCTCGCTCGGCCTTACGATGTGCGGTATCCTGCAATCAAGGCGTTTAACCGGAAATGGCATTTGTTCGACATCTGGTCAGAACAGATGCAGAAATGATGATTCATTTCGACATGAGAATGAAACCAGAAGTCCAGAGGTACATGTCCGGATTCGAATGTACCACACTCCGCCAATACCAGGATAAGGCGTTGGCATATGAGATCAAGGAAGCAGCCATGGAGAAATTTTCAGAATCCAAGAAACAAAAAGTCTCTGGTACTTTTACAGAGCACAAGAACAGTGGGGCCCGTAAGGCCCAGTCATCCTTTCACTCTTTTAAGAAACCTCCGCACCCAGCTAGGAGCGGAAAGAACTTCGGGGCGACATCAACTATTACTGATGTTACCAGGAAATGCTTTAACTGCGCCCCGAGGCAGGGCACTATCGACAGAATTGCCCCCTTCCCGCCGTGACTTGTTTTGGCTGTGGACGAGAGGGACATCGGGCGGTGTTTTGTGAAGAGACTGCAAAGTCTTTTAGAGCCGTACACCACGGCCCGGCCCGAAGGAGGCCGGTATTCCACGAGACGCAGCAAAGTGTTCGAGATGCCTCGGAATTTTGGCCGCGGGCGAGGCGAGGACAATGGGACCGAAAGGGGACATCGAGTGCGGATCTGCTCCCCACGTGCATGCGAGATGAGGATGACAGATCGAGGATCTTGCTGTCGCATCAGTCTTGTCGAGATCCTTTCCCGGCCGATTAGCGTTTTATTCGATACAGGAGCTACACATTCTTTCATATCTTTGTCTTGTGTAAATCGTTTGAATATTTCCGGTTTTCATGCTTGTGAACCTTATGTTGTTGGTTTACCGAGTGGAGAGAGGATTGTCGGAAATTTAGAAACTAGAAATTTCCCTGTATCATTTGGAGGCAGAGAGTGGCTCTCAAACCTGATCGTGATAGAAATGCAAGGAGATGACTTGATACTCGGAGACGATTGGCTTAATCGATATGGAGCAATTGTGAACTACCGAAGGAGGAATATCTCGCTGATCGCTGACGATGGTTCCGAGATTCTGTTTGAGGGATGGAAACCGGGAAGCTCGGGGAAATTGATCAAGGCGATGAAAGTCACAAATTGTTGAAACAGTGTATCGATGCGGTGTTACGCAATGAAGAAAGAAGATGAAATTGTGGAACTTTCATCCATTCTGTTGTAAACGAATTTCAGATGTGTTTCTGACGAGTTACGGACTACCTCCACGAAGGGATGTGGAATTTACCATTGGTGGAACCGGAGCTACACCAATTTCAAGGCGCCGTATCATATGGCACCTCTTGAGATGTACGAATGAAGAAGCGGTGGAGGAGTTCTTGGACAAGGGCTATATTGACCAGCGTTTCACCACAGGGCGCCAGTTCTTTTCGTCCGAAAGAAGGATGGATCGCTCTGACTGTGTATTGACTATCGAGAGCTGAACAAGATGACGATTAAGAACAAGTATCCGTTGCCACGGATTGATGATTTGTTTGACCAGTTGCAAGGTGCAACAGTATTTTCTAAGATTGATCTGAGATCAGGATACCATCAACTTAGGATTAAGGAGTCTGATGTTCCGAAATCAGCGTTCAGAACTCGCTACGGGCATTATGTGTTTGTAGTGATGCCGTTTGGTCTCACTAACGCACCTGCTGTATTTATGCAATTGATCAACCGTGTGTTCATTGAATTTTTGGACAAATTTGTGGTCGTGTTTATTGATGACATTCTGGTGTACTCTAAGAGTCCTGAAGAACATGCGCAACATTTGCGGATTATATTGGAACTTTTGAGAAACGAACAATTGTACGCCAAACTTTCTAAGTGTGAATTCTGGCTAAAAGAAGTAATGTTCCTCGGCCATGTGGTGTCAGCTAGAGGAGTCCGAGTAGATCCTCAGAAGATCGAAGCAATATTGGATTGGAAGCCTCCAAAGAACGTGAAAGAGGTCCGAAGCTTCTTAGGACTTGCTGGATACTATCGTCGATTCGTGGAAGGATTTTCTAAAGTCTCCCGCCCACTTACTCGACTTCTGCAGAAAACTCAAAAGTTTGAGTGGAATGAATCATGTCAGATTAGCTTTGATGAATTGAAGAAGAGATTGACGACGGCACCGATTCTATCACTCCCGCAGGGAACTGAAGGATTCATAGTTTACAGTGATGCTTCGAACCAAGGACTTGGGTGCGTGTTGATGCAGAATGATAAGGTGATCGCTTTTGCGTCGCGACAACTGATACCTGATGATGTGAATTACCCGTCTCATGATTTGGAGCTAGCAGCAGTGATTTTTGCCTTGAAGATTTGGTGGCATTATCTGTACGGGACTCACTGTCAGATCTTTCCGGATCATAAGAGTCTCAAGTATATATTCAGTCAGAAAGAGTTGAACATGCGGCAAAGAAGATGGTTGGAACCGATTAAGGACTATGACTTGGAGATTTTATATCATCCACGCAAGCGAATGTAGTGGCCGATGCACTTAGCCGCAAGCCTGTCTCTATTCGAGATCTTTGGAGACGCCGACATCCCAACTTAGCCTTCAACGAGAGATGATTCGTGAAGGAATTGAGGTATGGTTACAAAGAGTCCAAGGACAATCATGCGTGATGGAGATAACTTCATCTTTAACCGAAGAAATCAAATCTAGGCAGGTAGATGATCCTACGATGGTTCGGTTACATGATGAAGTGATCAAAGGAAAGGCCCCCGGATTCATAATTCATGACGATGGAGTTTTGAGATTTCAGAACCGACTCTGCGTTCCCGATGTTGATGTTCTGAAACAGACGATTATGAAGGAAGCTCATAGTTCGCCCTATTCTATCCACCCGGGCACCAGTAAAATGTATAAGGACTTGAAGCAGAATTTCTGGTGGGGCAACATGAAGCAAGACGTAGTGGACTATGTTTCGAAATGCTTGACTTGTCAGCAGGTTAAGATCGAGCATCAACGGCCTGCCGGAATGTTGAAGCCGCTCCCGATTCCTGAATGGAAGTGGGAGGACATATCGATGGACTTTATCACTAATATGCCAAAAACCAGGACAGGAATGAACATGATTTGGGTGATAGTTGATCGTTTAACCAAATCGGCTCATTTTCTAGGCATTAAGGATACGTGGGGACCAGAGAGGTTGGCACGAGTCTTTATTTCGGAGATAGTTCGATTGCATGGTACGCCGAAAACCATTGTTTCTGATCGAGACGGTCGTTTTGTGTCTCACTTTTGGAAAGCAGTTCATAAGGCCTTGGGGACCGAATTGAACTACAGTACAGCTTATCACCCGCAGTCTGACGGACAATCTGAGAGAACTATACAAACGGTGGAAGATATGCTAAGGGCCTGTGCCTTAGATTGGTCAAACGATTGGGAAGTTCATCTACCGTTGATTGAATTTACTTACAACAATAGTTGGCATGCTTCCATTAAGATGGCACCGTTTGAGGCATTATACGGAAGGAGATGCAGATCGCCCTTATGTTGGGACGATTCATCGGACTTGATCTAATGTAACTGTGAGTTGATCGAGCAGACTCGAGAGAAGATAGACTTGATTCGTGAAAGGTTGTTGACTGCCCAGAGTCGCCAGAAATCCTATGTAGACGTACGCCGCCGCCCATTGGAGTTCAGTACTGGAGATCACGTACTTTTGAAGGTTTCTCCTACTCGGGGAATCTTTAGTTTCGGAAGGAAAGGAAAGCTGAGTCCGAGATATATCGGGCCATTTGAGATCCTCGAGAGAGTTGGGGAGTTGGCATACAGATTAGCATTACCGCCGTCATTGTGCCATGTTCATAACGTGTTCCACGTATCCCAGTTGCGGAGATATATACCAGATCCCAGTCATATCATTGATTTCGGTGAGATCGAAGTCGCACAGGATGGGACGTTTGAAGAAAGACCAGTCAAGATACTCGAGAGTCGAGTTAAGCAACTGAGGAACAAGTCAATCGTTTTGGTCAAAGTTCAGTGGTCACGTCACGGAATGGAAGAAGCCACCTGGGAAACGGAAGCTGATATGAAGTCTAGATATCCCGAGTTATTTTCGTCTTGAGTTTCGGGACGAAACTCCTTTTTAGTAGGAGAGTATGTAATATCCGGATTTATTACAGTGTATTTCATCTGTATTCAAACCATGTATTATTTTGGATTGGTGATTTTGATTATTGAAGTATGATATTTAGTGCATTAATATCATTATGCATAAGTATAGAAACATGCAAAATTGCTCAAGCAACCTTGTGATAGCGCACGCTAAGAATGTATCTTAACGCGCGCTATCGGGCCATTATTAGCGCACGCTATGCAGGTAGGAATAACGTGCGCTAAGGACTCAATTATTGAGCGGGACGGCTAACACATGCGCCAGCCGGGACATGGGTCCGGATAAGATTCCCGCTGACGCACCCGGACAAATTCTGAAGTCAACCATTATTAGCGCACGCTAAGGGATGCTTAGTAGCGTGCGCTAACTTGTCAATAATGCAGAATATTATAAATGGGACAACAACCGCTTGGGCTTTCATTTCCTTCGTCTATACTTCATCTTTGAGAGTCCAGAGAGCAAGAATCTCCCTTCTAAACACTTAGAACATTTATGAGTGATCATTGAATGATTGAGTATCACTTGTGAGTGATCATTGAAGAGAAGTAACACCTTGGAGGGGCGCATAACCAACCGGAGTCGGATTACACCTTATGGTTCAGTGATTTCGGCATATTAAGGTATGTTCAACCTATCACCAGTCTTAGATTTGGATTTCCAATGGATATGATGATCATGTTAACGAGATATTGAATTTCATTAGTGAATTATTTCAACAACATCATGTTTAGAAGATTGGGATGTCTACAATTACGATATTATTCTTGGAACCTTGAAGTTGGAATCCTAGTACTTCAAATGATGAGAGAAATATTCGGAAGTTAACAATCCGTATGATTTATGTTATCATTGTGATCATGATTTGGAAAAGATGTTATAAGAACTTAAAGGGAGAATCATCTTAGGAAATATTCTTTCGTATAAGTCGGAATTGTTAGTTCACCTCAAGATGAAGTCTGAATATGTATAATGATAGTAGAATCTAATACATCAACCGGAGATCACCAACTTTGCATGAGAATTGTAATCAAGATGGATTATGGTGTCATGATGATTATACGTATATTTGCATCTTGAAGTTGATATCATCCTGGAGATCATTCATAAGAGTAAGAACTTGGTATTCATGGAAGTAACATGAATTATCACGAAGGATTTCATTGTTTCGTTCATGGCAAGAACAGTTTACTGCTCAGCAGTAAACTGCCATGCAGAGATAGCGCACGCTATGCTATGCAGTTTAACGTGCGCTATCGAGCACTAGTTAGCGTGCGCTACGTTTGGTACGTAACGTACGCTAGACCATCAGACGAGTCAGTTGGCTGGTCAGTGAAGTACTGACCATGCGTCGTTAGCGTGCACTAGGCTCTGTTGTTTGCGTGCGCTATCGGGTAGACGTAACGCACGCTACACAGAGTACTTAGCGTGCGCTAAGCTATTCGGACAGATTGCAGTTTATGAACTTTTGACCGTTAATCGAATTGTTAAACATTCATACGACGTGAGATAAATCCTCTATCATTTCTTTTGTTAAGGTTTGGTCTCGTTACGTGATTGATTGAGGAGGACGATCTTCGAGTGTTCATTTTCGTGGAAGTATTGTTATTGTCTTCAAATCGAGGCAAGTACCTTAATTGTTTTATGTATTGTTGTTATACATATTGTCGTGCATGTATGTCGTGGATATCTCATTCTCTCACATTTATCGGGAAGGGAACACCATTGCGGACCACCTCGCTAATGAAGGTTATAAGTTCAGAAATTTTCAGCTTTATAGCCCGTCTGATCTGTCCGGGAAGATTAATGGCTTGATTAGGCTCGATAAAAATAATTTCCCATATGTTAGGTTTAAATAATCTCCTCGGCTGTTATTGTCATTAATTGGGGCGTGTAGAGGGGCTCGTCCTCCCTCAATATCTTTGGGCGTGTAGTGGGCCTCGTCCCCCCACATTTCTGATCCAGTTAATGTGTGTCCACCTCGTGTTGGTCCGACGGGATCATCGGGGGATCTATGCTAGCGTGCGCTGGATCATCGGACGGGTTTTTCCACCACGGGTTGGTCTGACGGGATCATCGTGGGTTCTAGGCAGTGAACGCTGGATCGATGGAATTACCATGTGTATGTATTGATATCATGTTGTGATTATCAGTTGTGTATGTTATGTTTGAGTTTCTCGTAGGAGAAGACTCGTTGGTATTTTGTCGTTTACGTTATTATTATTCACCGTGAGATATGAATAATATGTTGTGGTACTTGTACTAGCATCGTTGTGCTAACCCCTTCGGGGGTGAACATTTTGTTTGTGTTCAGGATCCAGGAGAGCAGGGAAACAACCACTGGAACTGTATGACGACGAGGGTGCAGAGTGATGTCCCGACCGGGTTTATTTATCTTTCGTTTATTCGTTATTTCAATAAGTACTCGAGTACGAAGTCGTTTGTGATGATTTGACTTTGGTGATGTAATATTGAGTTCTGTTGAACAATTGTACTATTTCTGTATTTGGTCAGAACTGATGTACTGTAATTCCGTTATTTCCATTCGTAAGTACCTTTTTATGCTTATTCAATTCTTCAGCCTTGTAAATCCTTATGTAAAGGATTTACGGCGCTGTAATATTCCCGAATGTATTGGGGTTGTTACATCTCTGACCCGCTGACTAAGCCATTATCTCAGGCCATCTTGGAAAGGCATCTGAAGAACATGGGTATTGGATACCATGATGTGTGGCATTGAGTGCAAGTGATTGTTAGGAATATGCCCTCGAATGCCACTCAGGGGATGAGAGAGTAGGGTCATTGTACTTGTAATTATGGAATAATTAATAAAAAGGCAATACGATTCATTCACTGTTTATTGTAATTCAAATGCATTCTTGATTTGGTAAACATTGAAGTGAAGTCCATGTAAATAAAACGAACATTCCATTCTCGTTATCGGATAAGAGAAAATGCACTAGAAGTGTTTAAAGTTTATTTACGTAAATCGTTCGCAAGTCAATAAACTTAAATGGGCATTAAGTTTTTAGTAAGACTTGTATAACTAATGCTAGGACGTGTGCATGTCTTGAAAGCATAGTTATAAGTATATTGGTGGGACCAGTATACTCGAACATGACTCATACTTGATTCAGTCACACGGTATTCACTCTCGGAGAGTCGATGACAAATCGAAAGGTTGTGATAGTATACGTGGACCTTTGACTTGAGGGTTCAGTAGAAGATGTGACTGTGACGTTTAGTTTTTCATTAGAGTAGTTAGACTCAATTGCTTAATTGCTGAGTCAACCTCGAAGTGCGGACTATACGGGCAGGTAGCAGTCTTTACTGTACGCCAAGATAGGATTCTATCTCCGGTTTGAGCAGGCGAATGTCCTATACGGTTAATGGCAAATAAGATCATAAGTCTTTGGCCAAAGCATTCTGATATAGTTGTATTAGATACACTATTAATCAGTCGGTCTTGATTTGCATTAACTCATGTATAGTGTCAATAGTGGGGTTTGACTTTACCGTGACCCGAAGACTTGACCGAGACATCTGATGAAGGGTCTATACGTATATAATATTCACGATATAATGGTTATGGTATGATCCCTTCATTCGTTCTTAGTCGGGGTTTATAGTGCCGGCCACTAGGCTGGTTAAGTGCTGCCCGCACTCATTGGCTCCTCCCAATGCCTGCTGAAACGAACCTACGGAGTCGCGCATCAGGAGCGTTGACGGATAAATGTGAATTTATTACCTCTCTATTAATATTAGATATTAGATATCTAATTATGATTTATTGGATAAATCAAATAGCGGTCTTATGAATTAAAATTTAGTTACCGAGTAATTAATTTAATTCATATATATTTGTATTTGATATAATTAATTAAATAGATTAATTAATTAATATAAATACATTGATGATTAAATGGAGTGTATTTAACGGAATCGTTTGACGAACGTCCGATACACGAGCCGAGTGGCTCGACTCGTTTCCAGGAAACTTCCTATATGGCCCCCCCTCCCCACCTCACATGGAATTATTTCCATGCATGTGTAAGTGGTTGTTATGTTTTTGTTGTTATGTGTTGACATTTTTATCTCATTATATGACATATTAATTATATGTTTGAGATATATCTTACACATGATAAGGGTGGACGGAGTGGAGAGCGGGTAGGGGTCCGGGTACCAAGTACCCGAGCGGGTACACCGCCCCGCCTTGCGCGGGTACTTGGTTCGATTAAGGAATTCGAGCTCCGAGCTCGCAAGGGTACCCGTGCTTGTGTTTGTATTTTTTTTTCTTTTGTCTTCTTTTTTGGTAAGGAAAATGGTTTTGCAGGACGGCGTGAAAATGGTTCAGCCTCTGCCGTGACGCCATCGCGTCGAAAATTGACAGAGCCGGCGGAGCATCGGCAGCGGCCGGCGGGACGAGTTTCTTCGGTCTTTGATTTCTCGGGTCAACCACCGGCGCGCCTTCCGGCAGGACGGCGGAGGTGGCTCTCAGGCTGCGGCGGGCGTTGAAATCACGCTGGACGGATTTGGGAATCAAAAGCCTCTCAATGCCGTGGATGACGCCGTCGGGGCAGAATGTAATATCCGCAAATTCGATTTCCGGTAATTTTCATTTTTCTGGCGGAGGTCCGTTTCGACAACTCGCTTGTCGAAGTTTTGGAATTCTAAACCTATTTTGTTCTTGGAGTTTCTCCGCTTAGACGGGTCTCGATGATGTTTTTACGTAATTTCATCTTGTGTTATATTTTGTCTCATGTGTATTTGTCTCTCGTTAAACTCGTTCGATTTCGTCATTTTCTTACTCCCATGAGTTCGTATGATTGAGTAGAGCATGTTGTGAGTTTCGGATTGTTAATCCGACGTTGTATCGTGATTTTCGGATGTTTGGGCCGTTTGTGTAATTTCCTAGAAGTTTAGGGAATTTGTCCCTTGTTCGACTTTGGTTGTGCACCTCAGATCTTTTTGGGGGATCCGTACTTCCATTTCGTGTTATTGTTGCCCAAATATCGATTCCTATTGCTTTTATTCTCTTTCCGGATCATTTTTCGTCATTTTTGGGACCCGAGAGGGGGTGTGGGCCGCGGCACATGGATTGTGCGCCGCGGCACACATATTACCCAGTTGTTGGCCGAGCAGGCTGTACCGTGTGCCGCGGCACAAGGTTTGTGAGCCGCGGCACACAGCCGAGTCAGTGCCGCGGCACACTTGTCTGGGCCGCGGCACACCCGTGTGGCACCTGCCGGTTGAAACCTCCTGTACCGCGTGCCCCGGCACAGTCCGGCAGTGCCGCGGCACATGCCGAGTCTGAGCCGCGGCACACTCCGAATGAGCCGCGGCACAACGAGCGGTCAGCCGATCACTGGGCGCAATTTTTGGCCCTGTGCCGCGGCACAATTTAGCTGAGCCGCGGCACACGATGCGGTCAGCGCTATAACTGGGCGTTTTCAGCGAGATTCGCTCATTTCCTCCCCCTTCTTCAACCGTGCGAGAGAGAGAGAGAGTCTTGAGAGGGAGAGTTTCTCCATCTATCACTTAGTTGTGTAGATTTCTTCATCCCTTCTCGATCGGGTGGCTCGGATTGCGGATCTAACACGTGGTTTTCGGATTTGAGTGCTTGATTCTTCAAGAGGTAAACACTCCTTTGACCCTAGTATGATTTTGGGGAGGGTTTGGTGGTAATCTTATGTTTTAATCCGAATTAGCCGATGTTGTTGTTAGATTTGATAGTATACTCGTGACCCTTGGTTTTCTTGTTTTTGATTGGGATGAAATTCCGTTGTTCTACCATTGACCGATTTCATTCCCTTATGCACTCTTGGTGTCCGATGAATTGTCCCAACGGGTAGAACTAGGAGGGATTTCTTCGTATTCATGATGTGAGATTGATTGCATATCATTATTGTGTTAGGGCCGGATTTGAGGGGATTGCTCGGACCGGAACCTATTCCTTCGTCGTCTCCTTCGCGTCGTATTACCAAGGCAAGTACCTCGATATACGAATTGTAACTGCGTGAAATCATTGTTGTCGAAGTGTATGAGTTTACATGGAGGTATATACATGTATGTGTATATATATATATATATGTGTGTTTATATATATAATTACATGTTAAATATATGTATGTATATACGTATATTAATATATATGTTTATGTAGGTGATCGACGAGTGTTGAATTCTAACATTAGTTGACGTACTCAACTTGGATTGATGGGCGAACTATAGTTATTCATATAATATAGTGAGGGTATATATTTATATATATATATATATGTATAAATGTGTGTATATTCAGTTGAGTCGCAACATAGAGATATATGTGCGGTGTTGATTGAGTTTGATTGATAATGTGCGTGTTATTGTTTATTTGTGTGGATATGGACTGGCGGAGAAATTGTGTGACTTGATGTACCGAGTTGAAAATTGTTGTGACAATTGTCCGTGTGCTTGATGCTTGAACAATGTGGATACTTGTTGTGAGAAACGTCATATCCGGGAACCTCTGAGGGCGGGGCGGTGTACTCCGGCCTGGTGTACGCTGCAATGTGCGGCTCCATATGGGGTGGTGAACGCCGGTGTCACCTAATGCGCGTGTCAAGGGGCGGCTCTTGCGGGAGTGACGCCGGTGCGGTGACATGTTCAAGGAGCGGCCGACATAGTGGAGTGAACGCCGGTGCACAGGTGTGCAGTGGAGGCGCCTGGCAGGCTTATTGGTTACGGGTATTTGAGTGATAGCTAAGACCCCGTTACCGAACGATGTTCGTATCTCAATTCTTTCAACTCACTTTTTAATATTTGTCTTGATACAGACCGCAATTCATGTTTTTGAAAGCTTGTTTCAAATTGTTTTTAAAGCGTTGGTATCAGGGTTAGTTAACCACGGAGGTTTGACGAAATCTCCGAGGGTTAATTAATCGGGGGTCTTGAGCAGGATATGTCGAATGAGAGTTTTGTGCCTTTGATTGTATTGTGGTGCTATTCATTGTATTGGGTCGAGGACCTGTGGAATGTTGAGATGATTGATTTCATGATGATGTTATTTGGAATGGGTTGAGGACCCTGTGAGATGTTGTAATGATTTCGTTTGTGACGGTGTTCTATGAACTGGGTCGAGAACCCCAAATAAGTTGACTTGGTTTTTGTGTAATCGTTTTCCATACGTTGGGTCAAGGACCCGAGAGTTTTTGAAATTATTTCCAAAAGTATTCCCATTCGATTTTAAAAACCCCTAAACGGCCCGAGTCAATAATAATGTTTGCAAACTATCTTATCAAAATACTTTTCCTTTTACAAAAGGGATCTTCCTGACTCCTTGGGTTTGTTTAAAGTTTCTTGAATGTTATTTTCCGTAAGGAGAATATGACTATGTGATTACCTTTCACCTCGTGTATACGAGTGTTATTCTGTGCTGACTGTGGAAATGTATGGTTTGTGTTAAGGCTTCACGGCGGTTGAATTTTGTGTTGTTACTGTTCGTATATCTTGTATATTATGTACTTGCACTAGCAAAATTCCAGTTTGCTAACCCCCGAGTTTTCGGGGGGTGGGTGCCTGTTATGCGCTCAGGTTTTGGCAGCTCGGGAGCAGTCACGGGATTGGCTTGGAAGGAGATGGAAGACGACGATGCTAATCACACCAGAGTCAGAGTCTTTTCTTTTGTATCATTTTGGTCGGTATTTCTCTGTCGTTCGAGTATTCACCCTTGCATGGGTGTAATTATCATTCATTAAATTAAGTTGTCATTCTTTTCTGTGTTTCAAGTTTATTGTTGTCATTGTAATATGAATGTCGTTAGTTCCTGAATTGGTTTATGACTTTGTCGGTCTGCTTTGTATTAAATTTTGACCCCGGTCGGTCAATCTTTGAGTAGTTTCTTGGAGTTTAGCCTGGTGGATCCTTGTGATAAGGGTCTACGGCGTGTGACATTCCCGGTCGTATTCTGGGGGTGTTACATTTATGGTATCAGAGCTTAGGTTTGCGAAAAACCTAGGCCGTTGGGTCAAGTCCATGTCTTGTGTAAGTCGCGCGCATTAGAGTCGTGATTAGTATCGTGGTTCCTGTTGGGAATAGTGCCCTAGGACATTCGATGTGCCTAGATTTGTAATTGTCACATTTAAATAAAGTTATTTGATATCATTTATTTCTCGTTGATTATTATAATGTGTGCATGTTTTAATATTATAATAATCGAATAATAGTTATTCACGAATAATAAGATTATTCAAATGTCCCTGGTAAAATCGCGTTGAGTAGAGACTCAAGTGATTAATATACTAGTATAAGTTTGATTGATAATCATCGGATGATTATGCGTATGGTACGGATCAATCTTATGGGTATTGGTTGGAGAACTAATACTGGACCGACCCGCATTGAGATCACTGCATGGAAATGTCATAAGTGAATCTCAATACGATGTCAATAAATCCTTGAACCCGAGATTATCATAGAGTCCAACATGATAAGCTATGCCTTGACGTAATCCAACGTCATCCGAAACATGGTGATCATAAAGGTTAGCGATCGGGATTAGTGGGAGTCATGTAGAGGGCAATGAATAATCAAGATGGGGATTTGTCCTCTCTTAAGTGAGAGAGATATCTGCTTGGGCCCCTCGATAAGTAGGACTGAAGGAAATGCATGGCCATGCTCAAATGAAGAGTCATTTGATTCAATCAGTCTACTTAAGATCGAGAAAGCATTTGAACATAAATAAGTATGACAGACTCCATGACTTAGTTCAAATATGATATCGCGTGACAAAGGGATTTGACACGTTAAAAGGTTTAATGGACTATTAACTTATATTATTTGGGTAATCATAATGTCTTGCTAGAGGCCGCTTATGATTTATTATTTAATAAGGTATTAAATAATTGCCAACATAATATAAGCCTTTTGGGTCACACATACGACAATTATAGACAAGTAGGAATAAATATCAACTGGGAATAATAAATATAATATTGGATATTATATTTATAAGGAGATTAAATAATAAGTAATATATATAATATTGGATATTATATATATTGTATTATTTAATAAGTTGAGGGGCAACTAAGCAAATACTAGATTATTGAATCTAGGGTTTACTTAGTATATATATATAAGGTCTTGGACAAGGAGTTGTAATGTATATACAAGACCTAAAAATCGGCCCTTCAAGGAGAAGAAAAATCGGCCATCTACATCATATTGTAGGAGAACGGAGTCGGTCGTCTCTCTTCCCTTAGTTGATCTTGATCAATAGTACAATCCTTCTAGTAAGGAATTTGTGTTGTACTATTTATCAATATTATTCGTAAGGATCTAGCAATCCGGCTTGTGGAATTGTTCGTGTGTGGATCACCAAAAGAGGAAGGAGATATTCATCTACTTCTAGTCCGGATCTAGAATTGTTCAATCGGATTAAGGTAATTCGATTAACTCTTTTATTAAACAATTAAATTACTGCATGAGATCCTAAATTGGGTTTTCACATTTATTGTTCCGCTGCGTTTTTACTCCGATTATTTTGTATTCGATACATAGAAAACCCAACAGTGGTATCGGAGCCAACTTGCATGTAATTTAATTGTTTGTGTAAAACATATTTATGTGTAAATTATGTTCTTGATTATGTTTATAAAATATGGATTTTATAAAATAATTTTTCTGGTTTAATTTGATTAAATCGGATCGTCAAAAATTTTTTTCGATTGCTCGCATAAGCATTGGTCCTGAAGCTCGAACAAGATAACGATTCGGGCGGAGTCGGGCAGATCGGTCCGGTCGGTCGGGCCTGGACCCATGGGTTGTATTAATTAGCAAAATTCATTTTGCATCACCAGGGTTCGAACCACAGTGGTCCAGCGCCCGGCCTTGCTACTTACCAAGTGCGCCGCAATTTTGTTTTGGAATTTTTCTCACGGATGTTTTATTAAAGGCGGGAAATCTGCTTTTAATATTGAAAAATTAATTCCGCAAAACACGGATTCGAACCCGAGTCCATTGCCTTGAAATCCGGCGCTTTACCATCTCGGTGAGGCTATTTGGTAATTTCAAATAATCCTTTTCTTATAAGCCCTTTAATATAAAAGTAAATTTGGAAATAATAGTTGCAAAATGTTGCAACCGCAACCGGAGTTTCAACCCGGCAAACCCGTGCCGGATCGCGGTGGCGACCATCTCGGCGAGTCCAGCTTTTGTTCATGTAATGACTCAAATTTTAATTATTGTCGATTGTCGATAAATTGATTATTTAGTATATTACATGCTTTATTAATTATTTGATAATTATTAATGGTATGTGTGTGGTGTATGGCATGACCATAAATTGACCAATGTGATTGGATAATTTAATTTCTTATGGGTTGGTTTTACGGCTGCGTGTCGTTTAATTATAATTGGTTTTACGGCTGCAGTCGTCTATTTAAATTGTTTATTATTTTACGGCTGCGTGTCGTTTGTACTTCTTGTAATTTAATTTATTAGTGTAGTATTAAATTTCATTAATGTAATGAAGACAAGAAGGACGAGATAGATGGACTCGAGGAGCAAATTGATCGCGTATGACGTTCCAAGGAGTTGGAAGATCAATGAAGACCATATTTAACCCTTTAGATGACCTTTGTGATTTTCATGTTGGCTCATGAAAATCACGTTAGATTATGGTCATGCTATACACGGTCCTATGCTTTATTGTCATGTGATGCGATGTATGTTTAAATTTATGCATGTATGTGATGCTATGTATGTTTAGATGTATGTTAGCAAACATAGACATTAACATAGGATAAAAATCCCTCGTTAAAATTTTAATGCCGTTCATTTGTAAAACACCTATCAAGACTTGATCATCATGAGTGGGTCATGCCAAAGTGGGCTCTCGGATTATCTTAGTAAGGTAGGATAGGTAATGGTGATACCTATACGTTTAATGAATTTG
This sequence comes from Orobanche coerulescens, assembly GCA_033398695.1. NCBI lineage: Eukaryota > Viridiplantae > Streptophyta > Magnoliopsida > Lamiales > Orobanchaceae > Orobanche > Orobanche coerulescens. The sequence continues at coordinate 27,960 of JAWKAU010000510.1, read as the reverse complement.
GAAATCAAAATAGTTTTGAACCTTAAGGCATAAGATGGGATTATAACATGCTTGGGCATACGATGCCAAATCCCATGATATAATCTAAGAGTTACATATGATGTAATCGATAAAGAGTTATCCACCTAAAGTAGTTCAATTCTAGGCGTCATGCCAAAGCTGAGTTTAGGATTGTGCGAAATGGGATCTTAGCCCACTAAAATTACAAATGTTGTAAATTGAGGGTACTTTGTTTTAGTGGGAGTATTTTTCGAGAAATAAAATAATGTGACTAAATATTTTGCATATTGAATTTTGTAGAATGGCATCAAACAACACATCCACCATTTCACCGCGATCCGTCCTTGAGAAGGACAAGCTGAAAGAAAATGGCGGAACTATCTGGATTGGATCCGGAGCCTGAGAATAGTTCTCAAGCAAGAAAGAAAGTTGTATGTTCTTGAGGAAGAAATTCCCGATGAGCCAGCTGACAATGCAAATAAAGCAACAAAAGACAAATGGAAGAAACATTGTGATGATTCCATTGATGTCGGTTGTCTTATGTTGGCCACCATTTGTCCAGAACTTCAGAAGAATCTGGAGGAAATGGAAGCTTATGAGCTAAATGCTCACCTCAAGGAAACTTTCTCGAAGCATGCTAGGCAAGAGAGGTATGAGACCTTTCAAGCCTTGTATGCTTGCAAGATGGTTGAGTGGACATCTGTCAGTGCTCACGTGCTCAAGATGAAAGGATATATTGATCATCTTGAAAGGCTTGGTTTTCCACTTTCTAAGGAGCACTCCACGGATGTGATCCTAAACTCATTGCCCGAAAGTTTCGGTCAGTTCATTATGAACTATAATATGAATGAGATGGAGAAGTCCATTGCTGAGCTGCATGGGATGCTTAAAACGGCTGAGCAGAATATTAAGAAGAAACCAAACCATGTGTTGATGGTCAGCAAAGGGAAATCCTTTAAGAACAAAGGCAAGGGCAAGGGTAAGGCAAAAGTTGCCAAATCTAAAGACCCTACTAGGCCGGGTTTCAAGGCTAAAGCTCCCAAAGATGGAAATTGCCATCATTGCAATAAACCAGGACACTGGAAAAGAAATTGCAAGATTTACTTGGAAGAGCTAAAGCGTACCAAGGGCAGTGAGGCGCCACGGTATATTTGTTATAGAAGTTAACTTATCTACCTCTAACTCCGGGTATTAGATCGGATGTGGATCTCACATTTATACAAATGTGCGGGGTTGAGAAGCAGAGAGAATCAAGAAAGGGAAGAAGATCTAAGAGTTGGCAAAGGATCAAGACTTTATGCACTAGCCGTAGGAACTTATGATCTAGTTTTGCCCAATGGGCTTTTGTTAGTTTTGAACAATTGCTATTATGTTCCTGCTATGAATAGGAATATTATTTCAGTTTCTACATTAGATTGTGAAGGTTACAGTTTTCTTATTAAGAATAAGATCATTCGTATTTTCTTTGATGACTTGCTTTATGGTACTGCAAAGTTATACACTGGCCTTTACAATATTGATCTAGATGAGTCCGACACTTTGGAAGTCTATAACATTGCATCCAAGAAACCTAAGCTCAATGATTCTAATCCGACTTACTTATGGCATTGTCGACTTGGTCACATAAACGAGAAACGCATTTCTAAACTCCATAATGATGGACTTTTAGACTCTTTTGACTATAAATCATATGGGACATGCGAATCTTGTTTATTGGGCAAGATGACGAAGAATCCTTTCACCGGTCATGGAGAAAGGGCTAGTGATCTATTAGGCCTAATACATACTGATGTATGCGGACCTCTTAGCACTCATGCCAGAGGCGGATACCAATACTTCATTACATTCACCGATGATTTTAGCCGATATGGATATGTTTATCTTATGAAGTATAAACATGAATCTTTTGAAATGTTCAAAATATTCCAGAATGAAGTACAGAATCAACTTGGCAAGACAATTAAAGCCCTTCGATCAGATCGAGGTGGGGAATACTTGAGCCAAGAATTCGATGATCATCTTAGGAGTTGTGGAATTGTTTCGCAACTTACTCCTCCCGGCACACCTCAGCATAACGGAGTGTCCGAGAGGAGGAATCGAACTTTATTAGATATGGTTCGATCCATGATGAGTCGAACAGAGCTTCCATTATCATTTTGGGGGCCACGCCTTAGAAACAGCAGCATTCACCCTTAACCGTGTTCCATCTAAAGCAGTTGAAAAGACACCATTTGAGAAATGGACTGGTAAAAGACCAAACTTGTCTTTTCTAAAGATCTGGGGTTGCGAAGCGTTCGTAAGGCGCCAAGTGTTTGACAAACTGGCAGCCAGATCTGAAAGATGTTTATTTGTGGGATATCCTAAGGAAACTAAAGGATATTACTTTTACAAGCCCGCAGAGAACAAAGTGTTTGTTGCTCGAAATGCTGTATTCTTAGAAAGGGAATTTATTTCCAAAAGAGACAGTGGGAGAAGAGTAATTCTCGAGGAAACTCGAGAACCACAAGAAGACATCGCTTCACCGATGGAAACCGAACAAGCTCAACAAACAGTTGAAGAGCCCATTCAAAGTACACAAGTCCCACGCAGATCTGATAGGATGCGACATGAACCTGAGAGATATGGTTATCTCGTAACAGAGGATGATGATGCATCGCTCATAGATGATGAGCCTAGTACCTATAAGAGCCGCTTCAGACCAGTCCGAGGAATGGCTAGAAGCCATGAAGTCCGAGATGCAATCCATGTATGACAATCAAGTTTGGAACTTGATAGATCCACTGAGGTGTTAAAACCATTGGTGCAAATGGGTCTATAAAAAGAAGAAAGACATAGATGATTATCTGGAAGCCTTTTAAGCTTGACTCGTGGCAAAAGGTTATTGACTGATTCTTGGTGTTGAGTATGATGAGACCTTTTCGCGTGTTGTGTTGCTTAAATCAATTAGAATTTTATTTGCCAATGCCGCATACTATGATTATCAAATCTGGCAAATGGATGTCAAAACAGCATACCATAAAGGAAACTTACTCGAGGATGAGTATAAGACACAAACTCAAGGTTTTGTTCATCCAGAAAATTCTAAAAAGGTTTGCAAGCTTCAAAGATCCATTTATGGGTTGAAGCAGGCTTCTCGGAGCTGGAATCTTCATTTTGATGAAACTGTCAAAGAGTTTGGGTTCATTCAAAATGAAGATGAACCTTGTGTGTACAAGAAGGTTAGTGGGAGAATAGTTGTTTTCTTAGTCTTATATGTAGATGACATATTACTCATTGGAAATGACATTCCCACCTTGCAGTACCAAGACTTGGTTGGGAAGTTGTTTCTCAATGAAAGACTTAGAAGAAGCTGCTTACATTCTTGGGATAAAGATCTATAGAGATAGATCAAAGAGATTGATTGGTCTGAGTCAAAGTACATACATTAATAAAATATTGAAGAGGTTCAATATGCAAGACTCCAAGAGAGGACTCTTGCCAATGTCACATGGCATTCATCCGAGTGAGACTCGAGTCCTAAGACTCACGATGAGCGAGCCCGTATGAGCAAGATACCATACGCTTCGGCTATTGGATCGATCATGTATGCCATGATTTGTACTCGACCAGATGTATCGTTTGCTCTTAGTATGACAAGTCGATACCAATCGAATCCAGGTGAAAGTCACTGGACAGCAGTGAAAACCATCCTAAAGTACTTGAGAAGAACTAAGGATGATTTCCTAGTTTATGGAGGGGTGGGAAACGAGCTGGCTGTAAGAGGTTACGCCGATGCAAGTTTGAAGCAGCAGAGACGATTTCAAATCGCAAGCTGGTTATGTGTTTGTATTGAATGGAGGTCTTGTGAGTTGGAAGAGTTCCAAGCAAAGCACGGTTCTTTGATTCATTCTGAGTACTGGCAGCATCGGATGCAGCTAAGGAAGCCGTATGGATCAAGAAGTTCGTTACCGAACTAGGAGTGGTGCCAACCATCCAGGGTCCCATAAGCCTTTATTGTGACAATAATGGTGCTATTGCACAAGCTAAGGAGCCTAGGTCCCATCATAATTCCAAACATATACTCAGAAAATATCACCTAGTCAGAGAGATCCGACGAGGAGATATTACAATATGCAAAGTAGCAACAGAAGAGAATGTTGCAGATCCACTTACCAAGCCTCTCTCACAAGGAAAGCATGTTGAACATGCTAGAGCGATAGGACTAAAAGTCATGTATGAATGGTCCTAGTGCAAGTGGGAGATTGTTGGGAATAGTGCCCTAGGACATTCGATGTGCCTAGATTTGTAATTGTCACATTTAAATAAAGTTATTTGATATCATTTATTTCTCGTTGATTATTATAATGTGTGCATGTTTTAATATTATAATAATCGAATAATAGTTATTCACGAATAATAAGATTATTCAAATGTCCCTGGTAAAATCGCGTTGAGTAGAGACTCAAGTGATTAATATACTAGTATAAGTTTGATTGATAATCATCGGATGATTATGCGTATGGTACGGATCAATCTTATGGGTATTGGTTGGAGAACTAATCTTGGACCGACCCGCATTGAGATCACCGCATGGAAATGTCATAAGTGAATCTCAATACGGTATGTCAATAAATCCTTGAACACGAGATTATCATAGAGTCCAACATGATAATGCTATGCCTTGACGTAATCCAACGTCATACGAAACATGGTGATCATAAAGGTTAGCGATCGGGATTAGTGGGAGTCATGTAGAGGGCAATGAATAATCAAGATGGGGATTTGTCCCTCTCTTAAGTGAGAGAGATATCTCTTTGGGCCTCGATAAGTAGGGAAGGAAATGCATGGCCATGCTCAAATGAAGAGTCATTTGATTCAATCGATCTACTTAAGATCGAGAAAGCATTTGAACATAAATAAGTATGACAGACTCCATGACTTAGTTCAAATATGATATCGCGTGACAAAGGGATTTGACACGTTAAAAGGTTTAATGGACTATTAACTTATATTATTTGGGTAATCATAATGTCTTGCTAGAGGCCGCTTATGATTTATTATTTAATAAGGTATTAAATAATTGCCAACATAATATAAGCCTTTTGGGTCACACATACGACAATTATAGACAAGTAGGAATAAATATCAACTGGGAATAATAAATATAATATTGGATATTATATTTATAAGGAGATTAAATAATAAGTAATATATATAATATTGGATATTATATATATTGTATTATTTAATAAGTTGAGGGGCAACTAAGCAAATACTAGATTATTGAATCTAGGGTTTACTTAGTATATATATATAAGGTCTTGGACAAGGAGTTGTAATGTATATACAAGACCTAAAAATCGGCCCTTCAAGGAGAAGAAAAATCGGCCATCTACATCATATTGTAGGAGAACGGAGTCGGTCGTCTCTCTTCCCTTAGTTGATCTTGATCAATAGTACAATCCTTCTAGTAAGGAATTTGTGTTGTACTATTTATCAATATTATTCGTAAGGATCTAGCAATCCGGCTTGTGGAATTGTTCGTGTGTGGATCACCAAAAGAGGAAGGAGATATTCATCTACTTCTAGTCCGGATCTAGAATTGTTCAATCGGATTAAGGTAATTCGATTAACTCTTTTATTAAACAATTAAATTACTGCATGAGATCCTAAATTGGGTTTTCACATTTATTGTTCCGCTGCGTTTTTACTCCGATTATTTTGTATTCGATACATAGAAAACCCAACAGTTCCGACATCATCTTCCGGCAATTCGTGATGGTAAGCCTCCCGATTGTAAGTCCCCTTATATACGTATTTGATTACATTGTGCTAATATGCTTAATGTGAACTAGGAATTGGAACTTGTTGGCGATATTATCGTTTTAGGATATAACATGCGCATGCGGTCCGAGCATAAATAGTTACGTAGTATGCTTCGGAAGTCGAGCATGTTTATCTGTTTCGGTACTTTATTAGAATGAATTTACGAATGATAATGTTATCCACCGCATGAGTATTTTAAGATGGTTTTTGATATCTTGCAAACCGAGTTTTGATATTTTGGTCTTGCATATTTTGATAGTATTCTTATGACGGTATTTGATATTTCATAAATGACTTTTGTGAGTATTTGAGAATGTTACCGACTTCGGCCTTTTTGGCATTTGATCATTTTTTTTAGGGATTTTTGTCTCGGTGGGTTCCTGCAGACGGCCCATGGTCCGTAGTATCTCGAATATTTTAAAGTAATGCTTTGAAATTTTCTAACATTGTGTAAAGCCATGATTTAATACCGTCATGTTAAATGGTCACGTATCTCGTGGAGAATCCTTTCGAATGAACATTTTTGAAGAAGGGGAAAGACTTTCAAAATTTTGATATTTGGGACTCAACATTTTCAAAATATTTCAAATTAGTTACAAATCAATTTTCGATTTTTTTATTTTTATTCATCACTCGAAAATAATTTTTAGAGTCATTATGTAAACTTCCTCTTAGAAATAAAAGACGGTGTTTACAAGTCTTGGGCGCAACGTGACTAGCCCCTTTTTCAAAAATTTGATTTCATTAAGTGCATACATATAATGATCGTCCTCGTCGTGGAACTCGAACTTGACTTCATAAAACTTTATGCTTTATGATATTACCGTTATTCTATAGATGTTAACTAAACCTTGTGTTGATAAGGGTGGTATCTTTATCGATTATTTGATAATCTTTGAATGGTACTATACGTATTAGTATGTCGAGCCACGACGGACGTGGACGTGATGATGGAAATGGAAGCGGCAAGGTGGTTCGTACGACCACGATCCATGCTACGGTGAAGGAGTATCTAGATCAAACGATATCCTATGAAATCTCCTCAGTGGTCGAGCCCTCGAGCGAAGCCAAGAGACGGAGGACATCTGGGAAGTTTTTGAGCGGTGAAGAGTCTAAGGCTCCCAAACCCCCACGTCGTTCGAACGCGTCGTCTTCGCGATCGGGAGTGAGCGCTTGGAATCCCAAGCCAGCATCAGTGACTCTCGGTAATAAGGGAGGGTGCTTCAACTGCAATCGTCAGGGACATGTTCGTGTAAATTGTCCCTTTCCACTCTTGACTTGTTACCGGTGCGGGTGTGAAGGCCATCGGGAGAAGCATTGTGAGATAATTTCTGAATTGGCAAAGGATGCCGCCCTGAGAGAGAGCAGAGCTAGTGACTGGAGAATGTCCCGAAACCCTATGTTTCCTTCTGAAGAGCCTAACATGGGAGGATGAATATTTTGCTATATGTCCTAATTGTTGCTGTTTTGAACAATCGTGACTTTGATCGCTCTTCATTTCATTGCTCTATGTTTCCAACTCTTGTTGTTCTAAGTTTGGGATCGAAATATCTTTTAGTATGGGGAAGTGTATTACCCGTACTTTCCTTGGTATTTTCGGCATGGTGTGATTTTTCATTGTTGGTAATTCAATTATGATCCTCTCGACGATTTTAAACTATCTTGTTCTACTTAACTGCCGTCCTCAGGCGAATTTGAATTTGTTTTGTTAAATTCCGTGGATTATGGTGGTCCTTCCATATCTGAACTAAATCCTTGCAAATTTTGTTCGGAACTATTATTCCCACGCGTGTAATTAGCACTTCCGAATATGTTTTGAACTTGGATGCGGTTGGTCGAGCTCGAAACATGATTTTCAGGACGTCTGAACTATTTTGTGATTTTCTTAACTCGGGGAGCTTTGGTATCCAAATTCATACCCCTTCACCTCAACTCATCGTGTTCCCATGGATTTTTATCGCCTCGACTCGTGTACCATATGCTCGCTAGGTCAGTTCATCGTATTTCTGGAACCTTGCATTCGCGCTTTGCTCGTGATGATTTGGAATTTGAGCAAGTAGTTATTTCCTTGATTGTTCCGCCGCTCTCTATTTTAAGTTTCGGGACGAAACTTCTTTTAAGGAGGGTAGAATGTAATATCCGCAAATTCGATTTCCGGTAATTTTCATTTTTCTGGCGGAGGTCCGTTTCGACAACTCGCTTGTCGAAGTTTTGGAATTCTGAACCTATTTTGTTCTTGGAGTTTCTCCGCTTAGACGGGTCTCGATGATGTTTTTACGTAATTTCATCTTGTGTTATATTTTGTCTCATGTGTATTTGTCTCTCGTTAAACTCGTTCGATTTCGTCATTTTCTTACTCCCATGAGTTCGTATGATTGAGTAGAGCATGTTGTGAGTTTCGGATTGTTAATCCGACGTTGTATCGTGATTTTCGGATGTTTGGGCCGTTTGTGTAATTTCCTAGAAGTTTAGGGAATTTGTCCCTTGTTCGACTTTGGTTGTGCACCTCAGATCTTTTTGGGGGATCCGTACTTCCATTTCGTGTTATTGTTGCCCAAATATCGATTCCTATTGCTTTTATTCTCTTTCCGGATCATTTTTCGTCATTTTTGGGACCCGAGAGAGTGTGGGCGCGGCACATGGATTGTGCGCCGCGGCACACATATTACCCGATTGTTGGCCGAGCGGTGTCAGTGTGCCGCGGCACACAAATCGATGCCGCGGCACACTTATGCAGGCCGCGGCACACCGTGTGGCACTGCCGGTTGAAACCTCTGCCGCGTGCCGGCAAGATCCCGTGATGCCGCGGCACATGCCGAGTCCGAGCCGCGGCACACTCCGAATGAGCCGCGGCACAACGAGCGGTCGGCCGATCACCGGGCGCAATTTTTGGCCCCGTGCCGCGGCACAATTTAGCCGAGCCGCGGCACACGATGCGGTCGGCGCTATAATCAAGGCGTTTTCAGCGAGATTCGCTCATTTCCTCCCCAGTCTTCAACCGTGCGAGAGAGAGAGAGTCTTGAGAGGGAGAGTTTCTCCATCTATCACTTAGTTGTGTAGATTTCTTCATCCCTTCTCGATCGGGTGGCTCGGATTGCGGATCTAACACGTGGTTTTCGGATTTGAGTGCTTGATTCTTCAAGAGGTAAACACTCCTTTGACCCTAGTATGATTTTGGGGAGGGTTTGGTGGTAATCTTATGTTTTAATCCGAATTAGCCGATGTTGTTGTTAGATTTGATAGTATACTCGTGACCCTTGGTTTTCTTGTTTTTGATTGGGATGAAATTCCGTTGTTCTACCATTGACCGATTTCATTCCCTTATGCACTCTTGGTGTCCGATGAATTGTCCCAACGGGTAGAACTAGGAGGGATTTCTTCGTATTCATGATGTGAGATTGATTGCATATCATTATTGTGTTAGGGCCGGATTTGAGGGGATTGCTCGGACCGGAACCTATTCCTTCGTCGTCTCCTTCGCGTCGTATTACCAAGGCAAGTACCTCGATATACGAATTGTAACTGCGTGAAATCATTGTTGTCGAAGTGTATGAGTTTACATGGAGGTATATACATATATATATATATATGTGTTTATATATATAATTACATGTTAAATATATGTATGTATATACGTATATTAATATATATGTTTATGTAGGTGATCGACGAGTGTTGAATTCTAACATTAGTTGACGTACTCAACTTGGATTGATGGGCGAACTATAGTTATTCATATAATATAGTGAGGTTATATATTTATATATATATATATATATGTATAAATGTGTGTATATTCGGTTGAGTCGCAACATAGAGATATATGTGCGGTGTTGATTGAGTTTGATTGATAATGTGCGTGTTATTGTTTATTTGTGTGGATATGGACTGGCGGAGAAATTGTGTGACTTGATGTACCGAGTTGAAAATTGTTGTGACAATTGTCCGTGTGCTTGATGCTTGAACAATGTGGATACTTGTTGTGAGAAACGTCATATCCGGGAACCTCTGAGGGCGGGGCGGTGTACTCCGGCCTGGTGTACGCTGCAATGTGCGGCTCCATATGGGGTGGTGAACGCCGGTGTCACCTAATGCGCGTGTCAAGGGGCGGCTCTTGCGGGAGTGACGCCGGTGCGGTGACATGTTCAAGGAGCGGCCGACATAGTGGAGTGAACGCCGGTGCACAGGTGTGCAGTGGAGGCGCCTGGTGAGCTTATTGGTTACGGGTATTTGAGTGATAGCTAAGACCCCGTTACCGAACGATGTTCGTATCTCAATTCTTTCAACTCACTTTTTAATATTTGTCTTGATACAGACCGCAATTCATGTTTTTGAAAGCTTGTTTCAAATTGTTTTTAAAGCGTTGGTATCAGGGTTAGTTAACCACGGAGGTTTGACGAAATCTCCGAGGGTTAATTAATCGGGGGTCTTGAGCAGGATATGTCGAATGAGAGTTTTGTGCCTTTGATTGTATTGTGGTGCTATTCTGTGTATTGGGTCGAGGACCCTGTGGAATGTTGAGATGATTGATTTCATGATGATGTTATTTGGAATGGGTTGAGGACCCTGTGAGATGTTGTAATGATTTCGTTTGTGACGGTGTTCTATGAACTGGGTCGAGAACCCCAAATAAGTTGACTTGGTTTTTGTGTAATCGTTTTCCATACGTTGGGTCAAGGACCCGAGAGTTTTTGAAATTATTTCCAAAAGTATTCCCATTCGATTTTAAAAACCCCTAAACGGCCCGAGTCAATAATAATGTTTGCAAACTATCTTATCAAAATACTTTTCCTTTTACAAAAGGGATCTTCCTGACTCCTTGGGTTTGTTTAAAGTTTCTTGAATGTTATTTTCCGTAAGGAGAATATGACTATGTGATTACCTTTCACCTCGTGTATACGAGTGTTATTCTGTCTTGTTGTGAAATGTATGGTTTGTGTTAAGGCTTCACGGCGGTTGAATTTTGTGTTATTCTGTTCGTATATCTTGTATATTATGTACTTGCACTAGCAAAATTCCGGTTGCTAACCCCGAGTTTTCGGGGTGGGTGCCTGTTATGCGCTCAGGTTTTGGCAGCTCGGGAGCAGTCACGGGATTGGCTTGGAAGGAGATGGAAGACGACGATGCTAATCACACCAGAGTCAGAGTCTTTTCTTTTGTATCATTTTGGTCGGTATTTCTCTGTCGTTCGAGTATTCACCCTTGCATGGGTGTAATTATCATTCATTAAATTAAGTTGTCATTCTTTTCTGTGTTTCAAGTTTATTGTTGTCATTGTAATATGAATGTCGTTAGTTCCTGAATTGGTTTATGACTTTGTCGGTCTGCTTTGTATTAAATTTTGACCCCGGTCGGTCAATCTTTGAGTAGTTTCTTGGAGTTTAGCCTGGTGGATCCTTGTGATAAGGGTCTACGGCGTGTGACATTCTCGGTCGTATTCTGGGGGTGTTACATTTATGGTATCAGAGCTTAGGTTTGCGAAAAACCTAGGCCGTTGGGTCAAGTCCATGTCTTGTGTAAGTCGCGCGCATCAGAGTCGTGATTAGTATCGTGGTTCCGACATCATCTTCCGGCAATTCGTGATGGTAAGCCTCCCGATTGTAAGTCCCCTTATATACGTATTTGATTACATTGTGCTAATATGCTTAATGTGAACTAGGAATTGGAACTTGTTGGCGATATTATCGTTTTAGGATATAACATGCGCATGCGGTCCGAGCATAAATAGTTACGTAGTATGCTTCGGAAGTCGAGCATGTTTATCTCTGCTTGGTACTTTATTAGAATGAATTTACGAATGATAATGTTATCCACCGCATGAGTATTTTAAGATGGTTTTTGATATCTTGCAAACCGAGTTTTGATATTTTGGTCTTGCATATTTTGATAGTATTCTTATGACGGTATTTGATATTTCATAAATGACTTTTGTGAGTATTTGAGAATGTTACCGACTTCGGCCTTTTTGGCATTTGATCATTTTTTTTAGGGATTTTTGTCTGGTGGGTTCCGGACGGCCCACGGTGCTGTAGTATCTCGAATATTTTAAAGTAATGCTTTGAAATTTTCTAACATTGTGTAAAGCCATGATTTAATACCGTCATGTTAAATGGTCACGTATCTCGGTGGAGAATCCTTTCGAATGAACATTTTTGAAGAAGGGGAAAAACTTTCAAAATTTTGATATTTGGGACTCAACACTTTCAAAATATTTCAAATTAGTTACAAATCAATTTTCGATTTTTTTTTTATTTTTATTCATCACTCGAAAATAATTTTTAGAGTCATTATGTAAACTTCCTCTTCCGAAATAAAAGACAGTGTTTACAAGTCTTGGGCGCAACGTGACTAGCCCCTTTTTCAAAAATTTGATTTCATTAAGTGCATACATATAATGATCGTCCTCGTCGTGGAACTCGAACTTGACTTCATAAAACTTTATGCTTTATGATATTACCGTTATTCTATAGATGTTAACTAAACCTTGTGTTGATAAGGGTGGTATGCTGTACGACTGATTATTTGATAATGCTGAATGGTACTATCTGTATTAGTATGTCGAGCCACGACGGACGTGGACGTGATGATGGAAATGGAAGCGGCAAGGTGGTTCGTACGACCACGATCCATGCTACGGTGAAGGAGTATCTAGATCAAACGATATCCTATGAAATCTCCTCAGTGGTCGAGCCCTCGAGCGAAGCCAAGAGACGGAGGACATCTGGGAAGTTTTTGAGCGGTGAAGAGTCTAAGGCTCCCAAACCCCCACGTCGTTCGAACGCGTCGTCTTCGCGATCGGGAGTGAGCGCTTGGAATCCCAAGCCAGCATCAGTGACTCTCGGTAAGAAGGGAGGGTGCTTCAACTGCAATCGTCAGGGACATGTTCGTGTAAATTGTCCCTTTCCACTCTTGACTTGTTACCGGTGCGGGTGTGAAGGCCATCGGGAGAAGCATTGTGAGATAATTTCTGAATTGGCAAAGGATGCCGCCCTGAGAGAGAGCAGAGCTAGTGACTGGAGAATGTCCCGAAACCCTATGTTTCCTTCTGAAGAGCCTAACATGGGAGGATGAATATTTTGCTATATGTCCTAATTGTTGCTGTTTTGAACAATCGTGACTTTGATCGCTCTTCATTTCATTGCTCTATGTTTCCAACTCTTGTTGTTCTAAGTTTGGGATCGAAATATCTTTTAGTATGGGGAAGTGTATTACCCGTACTTTCCTTGGTATTTTCGGCATGGTGTGATTTTTCATTGTTGGTAATTCAATTATGATCCTCTCGACGATTTTAAACTATCTTGTTCTACTTAGCCTGCCGTCCTCCGAGCGAATTTCGGAGCTGTTTTGTTAAATTCCGTGGATTATGGTGGTCCTTCCATATCTGAACTAAATCCTTGCAAATTTTGTTCGGAACTATTATTCCCACGCGTGTAATTAGCACTTCCGAATATGTTTTGAACTTGGATGCGGTTGGTCGAGCTCGAAACATGATTTTCAGGACGTCTGAACTATTTTGTGATTTTCTTAACTCGGGGAGCTTTGGTATCCAAATTCATACCCCTTCACCTCAACTCATCGTGTTCCCATGGATTTTTATCGCCTCGACTCGTGTACCATATGCTCGCTAGGTCAGTTCATCGTATTTCTGGAACCTTGCATTCGCGCTTTGCTCGTGATGATTTGGGGCTGAGCAAGTAGTTATTTCCTTGATTGTTCCGCCGCTCTCTATTTTAAGTTTCGGGACGAAACTTCTTTTAAGGAGGGTAGAATGTAATATCCGCAAATTCGATTTCCGGTAATTTTCATTTTTCTGGCGGAGGTCCGTTTCGACAACTCGCTTGTCGAAGTTTTGGAATTCTGAACCTATTTTGTTCTTGGAGTTTCTCCGCTTAGACGGGTCTCGATGATGTTTTTACGTAATTTCATCTTGTGTTATATTTTGTCTCATGTGTATTTGTCTCTCGTTAAACTCGTTCGATTTCGTCATTTTCTTACTCCCATGAGTTCGTATGATTGAGTAGAGCATGTTGTGAGTTTCGGATTGTTAATCCGACGTTGTATCGTGATTTTCGGATGTTTGGGCCGTTTGTGTAATTTCCTAGAAGTTTAGGGAATTTGTCCCTTGTTCGACTTTGGTTGTGCACCTCAGATCTTTTTGGGGGATCCGTACTTCCATTTCGTGTTATTGTTGCCCAAATATCGATTCCTATTGCTTTTATTCTCTTTCCGGATCATTTTTCGTCATTTTTGGGACCCGAGAGGGGGTGTGGGCCGCGGCACATGGATTGTGCGCCGCGGCACACATATTACCCAGTTGTTGGCCGAGCAGGCTGTACCGTGTGCCGCGGCACACAGCCGAGTCAGTGCCGCGGCACACTTGTCTGGGCCGCGGCACACCCGTGTGGCACCTGCCGGTTGAAACCTCCTGTACCGCGTGCCCGGCACTCCGGCGATGGCCGCGGCACATGCCGAGTCCGAGCCGCGGCACACTCCGAATGAGCCGCGGCACAACGAGCGGTCGGCCGATCACCGGGCGCAATTTTGGCCCCGTGCCGCGGCACAATTTAGCCGAGCCGCGGCACACGATGCGGCCGGCGCTATAATCGGGCGTTTTAGCGAGATTCGCTCATTTCCTCCCCTTCTTCAACCGTGCGAGAGAGAGAGAGTCTTGAGAGGGAGAGTTTCTCCATCTATCACTTAGTTGTGTAGATTTCTTCATCCCTTCTCGATCGGGTGGCTCGGATTGCGGATCTAACACGTGGTTTTCGGATTTGAGTGCTTGATTCTTCAAGAGGTAAACACTCCTTTGACCCTAGTATGATTTTGGGGAGGGTTTGGTGGTAATCTTATGTTTTAATCCGAATTAGCCGATGTTGTTGTTAGATTTGATAGTATACTCGTGACCCTTGGTTTTCTTGTTTTTGATTGGGATGAAATTCCGTTGTTCTACCATTGACCGATTTCATTCCCTTATGCACTCTTGGTGTCCGATGAATTGTCCCAACGGGTAGAACTAGGAGGGATTTCTTCGTATTCATGATGTGAGATTGATTGCATATCATTATTGTGTTAGGGCCGGATTTGAGGGGATTGCTCGGACCGGAACCTATTCCTTCGTCGTCCTTCCTTCGTATTACCAAGGCAAGTACCTCGATATACGAATTGTAACTGCGTGAAATCATTGTTGTCGAAGTGTATGAGTTTACATGGAGGTATATACATATATATATATATATATGTGTTTATATATATAATTACATGTTAAATATATGTATGTATATACGTATATTAATATATATGTTTATGTAGGTGATCGACGAGTGTTGAATTCTAACATTAGTTGACGTACTCAACTTGGATTGATGGGCGAACTATAGTTATTCATATAATATAGTGAGGGTATATATTTATATATATATATATATGTATAAATGTGTGTATATTCAGTTGAGTCGCAACATAGAGATATATGTGCGGTGTTGATTGAGTTTGATTGATAATGTGCGTGTTATTGTTTATTTGTGTGGATATGGACTGGCGGAGAAATTGTGTGACTTGATGTACCGAGTTGAAAATTGTTGTGACAATTGTCCGTGTGCTTGATGCTTGAACAATGTGGATACTTGTTGTGAGAAACGTCATATCCGGGAACCTCTGAGGGCGGGGCGGTGTACTCCGGCTGGTGTACGTGCAATGTGCGGCTCCATATGGGGTGGTGAACGCCGGTGTCACCTAATGCGCGTGTCAAGGCGGCTCTTGCGGGAGTGACGCGGTGCGGTGACATGTTCAAGGAGCGGCCGACATAGTGGAGTGAACGCCGGTGCACAGGTGTGCGGTGGAGGCGCTGGCAGCTTATTGGTTACGGGTATTTGAGTGATAGCTAAGACCCGTTACGAACGATGTTCGTATCTCAATTCTTTCAACTCACTTTTTAATATTTGTCTTGATCTGATCGCAATTCATGTTTTGAAAGCTTGTTTCAAATTGTTTTTAAAGCGTTGGTATCGGGGTTAGTTAACCACGGAGGTTTGACGAAATCTCCGAGGGTTAATTAATCGGGGTCTTGAGCGTGATATGTCGAATGAGAGTTTTGTGCCTTTGATTGTATTGTGGTGCTATTCTTGTATTGGGTCGAGGACCCTGTGGAATGTTGAGATGATTGATTTCATGATGATGTTATTTGGAATGGGTTGAGGACCCTGTGAGATGTTGTAATGATTTCGTTTGTGACGGTGTTCTATGAACTGGGTCGAGAACCCCAAATAAGTTGACTTGGTTTTTGTGTAATCGTTTTCCATACGTTGGGTCAAGGACGAGAGTTTTGAAATTATTTCCAAAAGTATTCCCATTCGATTTTAAAAACCCCTAAACGGCCCGAGTCAATAATAATGTTTGCAAACTATCTTATCAAAATACTTTTCCTTTTACAAAAGGGATCTTCGACTCCTTGGGTTTGTTTAAAGTTTCTTGAATGTTATTTTCCGTAAGGAGAATATGACTATGTGATTACCTTTCACCTCGTGTATACGAGTGTTATTCTGTCTTGTTGTGGAAATGTATGGTTTGTGTTAAGGCTTCACGGCGGTTGAATTTTGTGTTATTCTTGTTCGTATATCTTGTATATTATGTACTTGCACTAGCAAAATTCCGGTTTGCTAACCCCGAGTTTTCGGGGTGGGTGCGTTATGCGCTCGAGTTTTGGCGGCTCGGGAGCGATCACGGATTGGCTTGGAAGGAGATGGAAGACGACGATGCTAATCACACAGTCGAGTCTTTTCTTTTGTATCATTTTGGTCGGTATTTCTCTGTCGTTCGAGTATTCACCCTTGCATGGGTGTAATTATCATTCATTAAATTGAGTTGTCATTCTTTTCTGTGTTTCAAGTTTATTGTTGTCATTGTAATATGAATGTCGATTAGTTCCTGAATTGGTTCATGACTTTGTCGGTCTGCTTTGTATTAAATTTTGACCCCGGTCGGTCAATCTTTGAGTAGTTTCTTGGAGTTTAGCCTGGTGGATCCTTGTGATAAGGGTCTACGGCGTGTGACATTCCCGGTCGTATTCTGGGGGTGTTACATTTATGGTATCGGAGCTTAGGTTTGCGAAAAACCTAGGCCGTTGGGTCAAGTCCATGTCTTGTGTAAGTCGCGCGCATCAGAGTCGTGATTAGTATCGTGGTTCCGACATCATCTTCCGGCAATTCGTGATGGTAAGCCTCCCGATTGTAAGTCCCCTTATATACGTATTTGATTACATTGTGCTAATATGCTTAATGTGAACTAGGAATTGGAACTTGTTGGCGATATTATCGTTTTAGGATATAACATGCGCATGCGGTCCGAGCATAAATAGTTACGTAGTATGCTTCGGAAGTCGAGCATGTTTATCTGTTTCGGTACTTTATTAGAATGAATTTACGAATGATAATGTTATCCACCGCATGAGTATTTTAAGATGGTTTTTGATATCTTGCAAACCGAGTTTTGATATTTTGGTCTTGCATATTTTGATAGTATTCTTATGACGGTATTTGATATTTCATAAATGACTTTTGTGAGTATTTGAGAATGTTACCGACTTCGGCCTTTTTGGCATTTGATCATTTTTTTTAGGGATTTTTGTCTGGTGGGTTCCGGCACGGGGCCCACGGTGCTGTAGTATCTCGAATATTTTAAAGTAATGCTTTGAAATTTTCTAACATTGTGTAAAGCCATGATTTAATACCGTCATGTTAAATGGTCACGTATCTCGGTGGAGAATCCTTTCGAATGAACATTTTTGAAGAAGGGGAAAGACTTTCAAAATTTTGATATTTGGGACTCAACACTTTCAAAATATTTCAAATTAGTTACAAATCAATTTTCGATTTTTTTTTTATTTTTATTCATCACTCGAAAATAATTTTTAGAGTCATTATGTAAACTTCCTCTTCCGAAATAAAAGACAGTGTTTACAAGTCTTGGGCGCAACGTGACTAGCCCCTTTTTCAAAAATTTGATTTCATTAAGTGCATACATATAATGATCGTCCTCGTCGTGGAACTCGAACTTGACTTCATAAAACTTTATGCTTTATGATATTACCGTTATTCTATAGATGTTAACTAAACCTTGCGTTGATTAGGGTGGTATCTTTGTCACCGATTATTTGATAATCTTTGAATGGTACTATCTGTATTAGTATGTCGAGCCACGACGGACGTGGACGTGATGATGGAAATGGAAGCGGCAAGGTGGTTCGTACGACCACGATCCATGCTACGGTGAAGGAGTATCTAGATCAAACGATATCCTATGAAATCTCCTCAGTGGTCGAGCCCTCGAGCGGCCAAGAGACGGAGGACATCCGGGAAGTTTTGAGCGGTGAAGAGTCTAAGGCTCCCAAACCCCACGTCGTTCGAACGCGCGTCGTCTTCGCGATCGGGAGTGAGCGCTTGGAATCCCAAGCCGCATCGGTGACTCTCGGTAAGAAGGAGGGTGCTTCAACCGCAATCGGGTGACATGTTCGTGTAAATTGTCCCTTTCCACTCTTGACTTGTTACCGGTGCGGGTGTGAAGGCCATCGGGAGAAGCATTGTGAGATAATTTCTGAATTGGCAAAGGATGCCGCCCTGAGAGAGAGCAGAGCTAGTGACTGGAGAATGTCCCGAAACCCTATGTTTCCTTCTGAAGAGCCTAACATGGGAGGATGAATATTTTGCTATATGTCCTAATTGTTGCTGTTTTGAACAATCGTGACTTTGATCGCTCTTCATTTCATTGCTCTATGTTTCCAACTCTTGTTGTTCTAAGTTTGGGATCGAAATATCTTTTAGTATGGGGAAGTGTATTACCCGTACTTTCCTTGGTATTTTCGGCATGGTGTGATTTTTCATTGTTGGTAATTCAATTATGATCCTCTCGACGATTTTAAACTATCTTGTTCTACTTAGCCTGCCGTCCTCCGAGCGAATTTCGGAGCTGTTTTGTTAAATTCCGTGGATTATGGTGGTCCTTCCATATCTGAACTAAATCCTTGCAAATTTTGTTCGGAACTATTATTCCCACGCGTGTAATTAGCACTTCCGAATATGTTTTGAACTTGGATGCGGTTGGTCGAGCTCGAAACATGATTTTCAGGACGTCTGAACTATTTTGTGATTTTCTTAACTCGGGGAGCTTTGGTATCCAAATTCATACCCCTTCACCTCAACTCATCGTGTTCCCATGGATTTTTATCGCCTCGACTCGTGTACCATATGCTCGCTAGGTCAGTTCATCGTATTTCTGGAACCTTGCATTCGCGCTTTGCTCGTGATGATTTGAAATTGAGCAAGTAGTTATTTAATTGATTGTTCCGAAGCTCTCTATTTTAAGTTTCGGACGAAACTTCTTTTAAGGAGGGTAGAATGTAATATCCGCAAATTCGATTTAGGTAATTTTCATTTTTAAGGCGGAGGTCCGTTTCGACAACTCGCTTGTCGAAGTTTTGGAATTCTGAACCTATTTTGTTCTTGGAGTTTCTCCGCTTAGACGGGTCTCGATGATGTTTTTACGTAATTTCATCTTGTGTTATATTTTGTCTCATATGTATTTGTCTCTCGTTAAACTCGTTCGATTTCGTCATTTTCTTACTCCCATGAGTTCGTATGATTGAGTAGAGCATGTTGTGAGTTTCGGATTGTTAATCCGACGTTGTATCGTGATTTTCGGATGTTTGGGCCGTTTGTGTAATTTCCTAGAAGTTTAGGAATTTGTCCCTTGTTCGACTTTGGTTGTGCACCTCGGATCTTTTTGGGGATCCGTACTTCCATTTCGTGTTATTGTTGCCCAAATATCGATTCCTATTGCTTTTATTCTCTTTAGGATCATTTTTCGTCATTTTTGGGACCGAGAGGGTGTGGGCGCGGCACATGGATTGTGCGCCGCGGCACACATATTACCCGATTGTTGGCCGAGCGGTGTCAGTGTGCCGCGGCACAAGGTTTGTGAGCCGGCACACAGTGAGTCGGTGCCGCGGCACACTTATGCAGGCCGCGGCACACCCGTGTGGCACCTGCCGGTTGAAACCTCCTGTACCGCGTGCCCCGGCACAGTCCGGCAGTGCCGCGGCACATGCCGAGTCTGAGCCTCGGCACACTCCGAATGAGCCGCGGCACAACGAGCGGTCAGCCGATCACTGGGCGCAATTTTTGGCCCTGTGCCGCGGCACAATTTAGCTGAGCCGCGGCACACGATGCGGTCAGCGCTATAACTGGGCGTTTTCAGCGAGATTCGCTCATTTCCTCCCCCTTCTTCAACCGTGCGAGAGAGAGAGTCTTGATAGGGAGAGTTTCTCCATCTATCACTTAGTTGTGTAGATTTCTTCATCCCTTCTCGATCGGGTGGCTCGGATTGCGGATCTAACACGTGGTTTTCGGATTTGAGTGCTTGATTCTTCAAGAGGTAAACACTCCTTTGACCCTAGTATGATTTTGGGGAGGGTTTGGTGGTAATCTTATGTTTTAATCCGAATTAGCCGATGTTGTTGTTAGATTTGATAGTATACTCGTGACCCTTGGTTTTCTTGTTTTTGATTGGGATGAAATTCCGTTGTTCTACCATTGACCGATTTCATTCCCTTATGCACTCTTGGTGTCCGATGAATTGTCCCAACGGGTAGAACTAGGAGGGATTTCTTCGTATTCATCATGTGAGATTGATTGCATATCATTATTGTGTTAGGGCCGGATTTGAGGGGATTGCTCGGACCGGAACCTATTCCTTCGTCGTCTCCTTCGCGTCGTATTACCAAGGCAAGTACCTCGATATACGAATTGTAACTGCGTGAAATCATTGTTGTCGAAGTGTATGAGTTTACATGGAGGTATATACATGTATGTGTGTATATATATATATGTGTTTATATATATAATTACATGTTAAATATATGTATGTATATACGTATATTAATATATATGTTTATGTAGGTGATCGACGAGTGTTGAATTCTAACATTAGTTGACGTACTCAACTTGGATTGATGGGCGAACTATAGTTATTCATATAATATAGTGAGGGTATATATTTATATATATATATATGTATAAATGTGTGTATATTCAGTTGAGTCACAACATAGAGATATATGTGCGGTGTTGATTGAGTTTGATTGATAATGTGCGTGTTATTGTTTATTTGTGTGGATATGGACTGGCGGAGAAATTGTGTGACTTGATGTACCGAGTTGAAAATTGTTGTGACAATTGTCCGTGTGCTTGATGCTTGAACAATGTGGATACTTGTTGTGAGAAACGTCATATCCGGAACCTCGAGGCGGGCGGTGTACTCGGCACTGTACGCTGTTGCAATGTGCGGCTCCATATGGGGTGGTGAACGCCGGTGTCACCTAATGCGCGTGTCAAGGCGGCTCTTGCGGGAGTGACGCCGGTGCGGTGACATGTTCAAGGAGCGGCCGACATAGTGGAGTGAACGCCGGTGCACAGTGTGCGGTGGAGGCTCTGGCAGCTTATTGGTTACGGGTATTTGAGTGATAGCTAAGACCCGTTATCGAGCGATGTTCGTATCTCAATTCTTTCAACTCACTTTTTAATATTTGTCTTGATACAGACGCAATTCATGTTTTTGAAAGCTTGTTTCAAATTGTTTTTAAAGCGTTGGTATCGGGGTTAGTTAACCACGGAGGTTTGTGAAATCTCAGGGTTAATGTCGGGGGTCTTGAGCGGGATATGTCGAATGAGAGTTTTGTGCCTTTGATTGTATTGTGGTGCTATTACATGTATTGGGTCGAGGACCCTGTGGAATGTTGAGATGATTGATTTCATGATGATGTTATTTGGAATGGGTTGAGGACCCTGTGAGATGTTGTAATGATTTCGTTTGTGACGGTGTTCTATGAACTGGGTCGAGAACCCCAAATAAGTTGACTTGGTTTTTGTGTAATCGTTTTCCATACGTTGGGTCAAGGACCCGAGAGTTTTTGAAATTATTTCCAAAAGTATTCCCATTCGATTTTAAAAACCCCTAAACGGCCCGAGTCAATAATAATGTTTGCAAACTATCTTATCAAAATACTTTTCCTTTTACAAAAGGGATCTTCCTGACTCCTTGGGTTTGTTTAAAGTTTCTTGAATGTTATTTTCCGTAAGGAGAATATGACTATGTGATTACCTTTCACCTCGTGTATACGAGTGTTATTCTGTGCTGACTGTGGAAATGTATGGTTTGTGTTAAGGCTTCACGGCGGTTGAATTTTGTGTTGTTCTTGTTCGTATATCTTGTATATTATGTACTTGCACTAGCAAAATTCGGTTGCTAACCAGAGTTTTCGGGGTGGAGTGCTGTTATGCGCTCGGGTTTTGGCAGCTCGGGAGCAGTCACGGGATTGGCTTGGAAGGAGATGGAAGACGACGATGCTAATCACACCAGAGTCAGAGTCTTTTCTTTTGTATCATTTTGGTCGGTATTTCTCTGTCGTTCGAGTATTCACCCTTGCATGGGTGTAATTATCATTCATTAAATTAAGTTGTCATTCTTTTCTGTGTTTCAAGTTTATTGTTGTCATTGTAATATGAATGTCGTTAGTTCCTGAATTGGTTTATGACTTTGTCGGTCTGCTTTGTATTAAATTTTGACCCCGGTCGGTCAATCTTTGAGTAGTTTCTTGGAGTTTAGCCTGGTGGATCCTTGTGATAAGGGTCTACGGCGTGTGAAATTCCCGGTCGTATTCTGGGGGTGTTACACAGATAATATCGTCGGATTTGATAAACCTGGACATGCTCACGGTTTTTTCACCATTCTTTTCCACGAGTGAGATTTTTTCGTCGCCGGCGTCACGGCAGAGGCTGGCGTGATTTTATGTATTTAAAAAAAAATTGAATTCGGGTACTAGGGTACCACTCCCACTAGTTAGGGTAGTGTTAGGGTAGTATTGGGGTAGTTTTGAGTTGGAAGGTTTTTATTGGATAGAGGTGATGTGGCACCCCCAGGGTATTAGGGTATTAGGCAACCACTCCTCCCTCCCTAACAACTATAACACACACACACACACACTTTCCTGTTGGAGTAGGTATTTTGAGGTGGGAGAAATTTTTCCATCTTGTTTTTTCTTTCACTTTGAGTTGAGAAAAATTAAGAAATAAAAGAGAGATAAAATTCCTACGATAACTTCCTAGCCGTGTTCTTGGAGAATGAAGTTACGTTGATATTTTCGGGCAACTTCCGATGCGTGTGAAGTAGAGGCATCGAAGTTTCGGTGCTTGGAACGAAGGGATTTCGTGTTCGTGACGGTTCGTGATCATCATCCATTTTACGAAGATTTATTTCAAAGGCTTCAAGGGTATGATCTTTTATCTTCGTATTTATTTTTCGTATATACGTTACTTGATCGATCCTGTTTGGGATTCGTTTTTATTTTCCGCTGCATATTTCGTTTTATTTTCGGAATCCCAACAGGTGTCACAGTACTAGTCTAACTGAATTAATATTATTTAACTTATTGATGGTACATGGATTCTTAATGCTACATGTATTTAAATTCTTAATGCTTATGTTCGTAGATTCTACATGCTATTAACTTATCTCCTCCCATTGTGTAGGTGCTTTATTCTAATATGTTATCCCTTCGTGTACACCCACGACTACGCCTGCACCCTCAGCTTCAATGCCAACTGAACAATCTAGTCATCATGTAAACTTTTTGGGGATTGCAATGTTCCAGTGCTACCATCAAATACACATGATATACAGCCTGCAACTCAAAGTTCAGTACAAGGTGAAGAGGCGACTGATATAGAAAATGATAATATTAATGAAGATAGTACACTCGATGGTACTAGAAAGGGACGTTATGTTAAATCCAGTGATAATGTGATCACTTGAAAACATTATGTTATGGACCTTATTTTAATTTATTGCCGGGTTTTTATTGTTTCTATTAAATAATGTCATTTATTTGTCATACTTTGTTGTTGATGAAGTTTATATTTAAAAATAACTAAAATTGCATCTTGGAGGATTTTTCGGTTAAAGCAAAGCAGAGCAGGGTCGGGTAGGATCGGATATGGTAGATTCATCCTATGAAAATTAAACTTGAATGGATAATCCGTTTACCCGTGGGTACCCGTGTACCATTCAGGTATTACCCGTACCCTACCCGCGATAAAAAATATGGGAAGGGCAATTTGTGTTAGGGTAGGGTGTGGAAAAGGAATACCCGTTGTAATATCTGCACTTTCGATTTTTAATAATTTCTATTTTAGTGTATTTCTCTTTTGGGCGACTCGCTTGTAATTTTTTTGGTATTCTGAAGTTATTTTGTTCTGCATTTTTGGCCATCCGAACGAGTTTCGGGGTTGTTTTATGGGAATCCGCATATTGGTGTAACTTTTCCGCGTTTAGGTTTGATCTCGTAAATCTTCTTTGAAACTATCGTTTTAGTTTTTCTACGACTTCATTTAATATATTTTGACCTATTGACCTCGAATCGTGATTTTCGGAAGTTTGGGCTGTTTTTTAATTTTTCAAAGTATTGGGTATTTGATTTTTGTAATTGTTTTTTCGTATCGTCGGGTGGTTGGAATCATGTGTTTGTTTAGCACTTGCGTTTTTATGTTGGTACTCTTCAAAAGCGCTTCATTATTTAATTATAACCTTTAGTTTTGTATCATTCGGGATGTGTTCGACTTAATTGGGTTTCACAGTTGTTCTGCTGAACAAAGGGGTTAGCGCACGCTAACGAATCTGGGCAGAACACTCAGATTCTGAAGTCCCAGACAGAACACACAGATTTTTGGGTACATTAGTGCACGCTATAATAATCACTTAGCATGCGCTAAGTGCATATTTTGTCAGAACACTCATTTATTCTGACTTGTTAGCGCAGGCTAATCATTCACCTAGCGCGGGCTAAATCCCATCTCTCTCTCTCTCTCTCTCTCTCTCTCTATATATATATATATATATATATATATATATATATATATATATATATAGGCGGGCAACAGTCAACCTTCGTTATTTTTCATCCCTCTTAATTCCGCTAAGCGACCAATGGCATTTTTGAGTGTTAGAACGTATAATCTGACCAGATATCATCATCTAACAACATTTTCAAGTTCCTAGTGCGGATTTAATACCACTTGATCCTCCTTCACCGTCCCAATTGAGGTAAATCTCTTAGAACCCTAGTTTTGGGGATTTTGGGTTTTTTCTTATGATTTTATCTTTCTAATCCGATTTTGTCTAGATTGATGATAGATTATGATTGTGTGATCATAATCCATTGTTTTTCTTGAGATTTTGTGGATTAATTTATGTGATTTCTATCGTTAATTGATTATAGTCGATTATGCCCTTGTGGACCCCTTGTTTCGTAGTAGCATTAAGGTTTATTGCATATTGTTATGTGTTAGGTTGAATCTTTATAGAGAGTTTGGACCGAAGTCCCGTTCGTTCGCCATTCCTTTACGTCATAATAATCAAGGTAAGTACATGTATTATATTATGTTATGTATGATGTTATTTCGACATGATTGATGTTCCATGAAAATATCAAGTGTGTGTGAGTTGTTTGTCCACCCGGGGATGGTTCCGATAGGGCCTCTGTGGATCCAAGCTAAGGGCGCTGGATCAGGAACGTGGTTTCCCACCTAGGGACGGTTCGACGGGACCTATGGGGGTTGATACTAAGGCACATGGCCGCGGGTTACCTTATGCAGTGTTATTTGTGATGATGATGTGTCGTGACGTGTTGATTGATGACATTGTTTTGACATAATATAATATTCCAGAATATTGTCTTATAAATATTTTCAAATGTGAATGTGCGACTTGAAATGTACATGTATATGATATTGTGTAATTGTGTACTTGCACTAGCTATTCGAACGCTAACACCTTAAATGGGAAAAATGCCTTTTATGCATTTCAAGTGATGTCCAGTATGAGAAGCAGGCACGGGAAGCGCACACAAAGGACGGTCAACCATGATCTTATTAGGCTCGGGTCTCGAGAGTTTATTCCCGATTTCTTTTATTGTCTGATAAAGTCAGTTAAATAAACTTTTATTATTTATAAGCTGCTTTCGAAGTCCCTTGCATGGGCAATGATTTTATTTTACTTTATGTCGTACCTTATTTTTACTCAAATGTTTTCGCCGAGGCCACAGCTTGATTTATGCTATTAAGTATTTTATGTTTAAGGGACATGTGTGGGTATGTGATTGGTTAGCCTGGTAGACCTGGAGGAGGATTCTACGGCATGTAACGACCCTTGAGTTATTTAGGGTGTTACATTTATGGTATCATAGACTAGGTTGTGAATACTTAGGCTGTCAGTCAACTTGGGTTTGTCAGTTGAGTTGTAAGAGTCAGTTGTTGAGCCTAACATCATCATGCTATCATCTCTCCCTGTGACCCGTGGTTGTAAGTCTTCTCAAACTGTTATGCTCCTGTACTATTCCTTATGTGAATTAGCATCGTGAGTTGAGGTACTTGGCGACCTAAATTGTGAATTGTGCCGAGCTCGTTTCATTTACTTTCTTATTCTTAGTATGTTGAGAGATCCTGGCAGACAAGCTCGAGGAGGTAGTCGAGGCTGTTGTCGTGGTGCTGCTGATGAAGGAATTACGCCTTCCCTGTCAGCTACTGATTCGGCATCGCATACGGTATCGATTACTCTGCCTTTGAGTTCTGACGGGCATCATGACTTTTCAGTTAGCCAGGACCAACCGTCGGGTAAATACACCTATTCTTCAGCAATTGGTAGCTCAATTAGTTTAGATTGCTCAGGGTGGGCACCAAAATTCACCCCCGACTGTGGAAGACGAAGCCAACAAATGGCTTCAAAAGGTGATGAAGATGCACCCCCATCATTTTGCCGGTTCTACTGATTCCTTCTGATGGGAAAACTGGATATTCCGGTAGGCAGAACTTTTGATGATGTGGCTTGTCCAAATGATAGGAGGGTGCCTTTTCTCCAATATCTCCTAGATAAGGAACTGCTGATTGGTGGGAGGCATTGACACCTAGAGATTGCAAAGCCACTTTGGATGAGTTTAAAACCACCATTGAGGCGGAACATTGTCCGACGCCAGTTCGAGAGCACATAATCTTCGAGTTCTTTACAGCTACACCGCATGACGTGCCGATATCCCAGGATATTATCACCTACAATCAGTAGTTGAGCTATGTGAGAGATCAAGTGAGAACTGAGGCGGATAAGATCCGCTATTTCAACCTGGGTATGAAGCCGCATATCCGACAGCGTATGGCACCTATCATGTGTACTATGTTAAAAGAATATCAAGATTTTGCCTTGGTGATTGGAATGGCTATTCCAGCATCCGAGGTTGTTTCCGAATCTAAGAAACAAAAGACTGCTGGCAACTTCTCAGCCAGTAAAAGTGGTGGATTTCCTAAGTCACAATCTGCCCATGCTTCGGGTGGGAGACCGTTTCATCATGCTGACAGCTCCCGTGCTAACCGTTTTGTTTCTGGTGGCAAAAGTTTGTTTTAATCGCAGCTAGAGTGAGCATATTGTGAGAGATTGTCCGCTTACACTAGTTACCTTTTATTCGTGGGTCAGAGCGAGCATCGTGCAGTCCACTGTGAGATTGTCGCCAGAATAGCCAAAACTCCAAGGTCAAAGTACTGAAGAGTTAACTGTCAAACATAAGGCCCCAGTTTCTCAGACTCTATAGAATTCGGGTCGTGGTAGGGGTTGGGGTTAACCAAACTATCAGGGAGTGTTAAGTTCGGGATCAGCACAACCCCATCTATATCATATGAGACGCCCAGAGGACAGAGATGCTCCGATGACATCAGGTACCACTCAAATCCTTTCTCATCTAGTTTTGGCGTTATTTAATTCGGATTCCACCAATTCATTTTTTGCATTAGACTGTATGTGTCGTCCTGGTATTGATTGTTTATTCGAGTGTGAGCCATTCATAGTGGATATGCCTAGTGGGGAATGTATGGTTAGTAATTGGGAAGTCAGAGACTGTCCAGTGAGGATAAAGAATCGAGATTGACCCTCGAATATCAATGTTGTAGATTTAAAGGGCGAGGATTTAATCCTCGGGGACGATTGGCTAGATCGTCATGGTGCTATCATGAACTATAAGACTCGTACTATCTTAATAGTGGCTGAGCATGGCACTGAGCATACTCTAGT
>JAWKAU010000509.1:0-65000 GCA_033398695.1 Orobanche coerulescens | reverse complement strand
AGGGGCTGATTTTAATACAGCCCTTTTTCGGTGGGGAAAGGAGGACTCATTCGGAGAAGTACGCGGTGCAGACGCCGAGGTCAGCGCTGACGTTGGCGGCGGCCGACGCGTACTGGCGGATGGCGTTGCCGGCGGGCGAGGATCGGGACCATCCGTGGTGCAGTCCGGCGGTGGAGGAGCTGCCGCGGGATTTGGGCGTGATGGTATGCGCGTCGGAGTTGGATATACTGAGAGATAGGAATATGGAGTTCTGTGGTGGTTTGGCGGCGGCTGGCGGTGGTTGTGGTCGGAAAGTTGAGACGGTGGTGTTTAAAGATGTTGGGCATGCATTTCAGATTCTGAATAAGTCGGTTTTGTCCGAGCTTCGTGTTCATGAAATGATTTGTCGTATTAAGGATTTTGTTGGGAGTATGTAGTATTTATAGAAAATCAAATAAGCAAATTTATATGCTAGTTTTATTTTTATTTTTTCCTGATATTTTTTATTGGGCGAAGTTTAAATCGACTTAGAGATTAAGTTATTTTTATCTCTTATAATCTTCGATCGGTTGGTAAACTATATACATATAAATCCTAATTTTCCAACTTCATTTTATTTATTTTGATCAGGAAGAGCTTAATTTATAAACTATTTTAGTTATTTATTCAATCTTAAAAAATTTCGTAAATACTTGCTTCTTTCGTTGGATGTTTGTGTAATAAGATGAAAAGATGAACACTACCACATGGAGAATAATTTTCATAAATTATTCTAATTATTTGTTAGATCTAAAAAAATTTCATAAATGCCTGCTTCTTCACGGTGGAATGGAGTCTTTTTCTTGCAAAATCTGGTGGTGCACGGGCACCACCCGATCACACATGCATCCGCTTTTGCACAATGACATCATTGATGGACTGAAGTGCGTGATTGACGAAAAATGGACATCTACATCGAGATCCTCAACAAGCTCGACCAAACTAGGGCGTATGCTGTTTTTGACCACCGAAGAAAACAATAAAAAAAAAAAAGCAAAGAAGAAAAAAGCCAAAGTTTGTGAGAGTTGGAGTTCGCAGATGATATTTTCTTGATTGATGAGACTAAAGTTGGGATTTAAAGAAAGTTGAAACTTCGGAGAGATACTGCGGAAGTTTAGGCGTTAGGCTGGTCAAAACTAATACAAAATATTTGGATATTAGGTTTAGCGAAAATATTTGGATTGGTTGAAGTGAAAGAGTGCTACATGGTTGCTACGTGATCACGGCAATGCCTCATAAACCAAAGGGTGAATTTTACCGTATGGCAACTAGGCATGCAATGTTGTAGCTCAATGAGTTTTGGGCGTCAGGACAGTGTCACATTTAAAAGATGAACGTAGCAGAATTGTGTATGCTACAGTATATATATGGCCATACCAAAAAAGATCGTCTCAGAAATCAAGTGATCAGGGAAAAGTTAAGAGTTGCGTCTATAGAAGTAAGATGATGGAGAATAGGTTATGATGGTTTGATCATGTGGGGCAAAGACCTATTAATGCCCCAATAAAGGGGCTTGAAGATTGATGAGCGGGTCGGATTGTATAGAGTAGAGGAAGATCCAAGAGAACATATATAATGTGAGTTTCACTAGGATTAAAAGAATATGGCCCTAGAGAGGACACTCTGGAGTAGGGGTGGCATTTCGGAATCGAAAATCTAAAACCGAACCGAAAAACCCCGAAAAAATAACCGAAAAACCGAAACCGAAGAAAACCGAACCGAAAAACAAAAAAACAGAACCGAACCGAAATAATTTGGTTCGGTTCTTGGTTCGGGGTAGAGCGGAACCGAACCGGACCGAAATGGACCGAAGTCAAATTTCAACATACTAAAATGACCTTGTTTTTGTGATTTTGGTGTGTTTCGAATTTTAGTATAATTCGTTTTCCTTTTGTAAGACCCTCATGGGTCCAAGAAGGACCGATAATATGCTCATGAATTTGTGATTCAATTAATTTAGGTTGAGAGAATGAGCTACTGTGGTTTACGATTGTTATATATTTTGAGATATTTGGAAATTGCTATGCAACTCTAGCTTTTATCTTGAATATATATATATATATATATATATATAATTCTTGTTGGCTTGTTGTTATATATAACTTATTCTATTGCATATAATATTTGAATTTATATTGTGAAGAACCGAAAAAACATCAAACCAAATCGAACCGAACCGAATATTTATAAAACCGAAGTTAACCGAACCGAACTTCAAAAAGAACCGAACCAAACCGAAACCGAATATTTGGTTCGACTCTCGGTTTCAATCAAAAACCGAACCGAATGGAACCGAGTCCACCCCTACTCTGGAGGGATAATATATGGATGGATAATGAAGTTTGATTCACCATCTTCTTTTTCATTTTATTATTATATTGTTATTATTATTATTTTATAATTCTATTTTTTAGTTATTTTATAGACTTTTCAAACTTTTTCAGTAATCTTCTTACTATCATTATGAATATTTGAATAACTTTTTCTTTTTATTTTCTCTTAGATCAAGTTGATCTTTCTTTACACTTCGTATTTTTAGTTTATTTATTTCATTTTATTCATTTTGCTATTAATGGACTATCTTGATTGTTACGATTTCAAAGAATGATTCATGTTAGCCAACGTCAAATTATTTTGAGGCTAAGGCTCAGATATTTTTTATTGTATAAGTGTTGGAGAGTAGGTCTTATTATAAATGCCTTATAATAACTGATAACTTATAGTGTGGGTGTAGGCGAGTAGTCAGGTGCAGCCGCTTCAGACCATCAGTTTCCGGGGCATCTGAGGGGCCACATTTTCAAAATTGGTTCAATAACGAACCTAACTGTATACTGTTATTTTTGTATTCTAGTTCTATTTTAAAATTTTTTCACAGTATATAATTTTATATTGATATTTGGCGAAAAAAAATATATACATATATAAATGAAGCCACATTTTAATTATTTAGCTGAAATCGTTAGAATTTCATGACCGGCCATACCGTGTATGCGCAAGGGAAAGAAAAGGTTAAATGGAGTTTGATCTTAGGTTTTTGATAAACCATTCATTTTGATGGAGATTAATATCGGATGTTTAAGTGACATGAAACTTTTTTTTTCTTCCTTTAAATTACCCATGTAAATAAATAATGTTGTGATAAATGCTGCTAAAACTTAACAAATGGTGAACATAATACGGTAAAGAGATAAATAAAGAATACTCGTCATCAAGTGAACTGCAAAATCCACAAAAAAGGAACGAGTGTTGTAACTACTTTTTACTGCGATTCTTGAGGTAGAAAAAACATAATCGTAAAAGAAGAGTGAAAGAAAGATAGAAAAGTGAGAGATTGAGAAGAGAAGATAATAGAACGACGTTAGTGAATAATTAATAAAAGTAGACAAAGGGGCGAGTGTGCAAGATTTATTAAAATAAAAGAGTGTTTTGTGCAGTTTAGAGAATATAAGGGTGTTTTATGCAGGTTTTATAAAACACATGGGTGTATCATGTAATTTTCCCTTTTATTGACAGATTTTTGTCCTTCGCTGTAATTTTGGAAATAATAGGGACTAAATTATAAACAGGTCATCTAATAAGGTAGTTGGATGTAATAACCCTATATATAACTACCTTATTAGATGACCTGTTTACAGTTTAGTCCCTATTGTTTCAAAAATTACAGCGAAAGACAAAAATCTGTCTTGATGTTGACTTCCATTAAAAAGACGAAAATACCCATCTATCTACTTGAATAAAATATTTCTTTTTTTTTCTTTTTATTATACCTTCTCCCGTTCTCTCTCTCTCCCTGTTACATTTTTTTTTTCTCTTTCCCACCTACCCCCTCACGGACGTAACACCCACCGGCCACCACCCTTCCTCTTATTCTTTTTCTTCAGCAACAACCGGCGGGAAAGCACGACGGGATTCAAATGGTTGGAGCCATGGATGGACGAGGGTCATTGCAGCCGAGGAGCGACGGCCGATGTCGCTTGCGGCGACGGCCGATGTCGCTTGCGGCGACGGACTGGTGTCTCCGACGATGACAATTGGAACTGGACGACGGTGTGGCGGCTGGCGTACTGAGAAACATAGATCTGGTCGGAAGTTCAGGATAGTCGGAACTGTGGAAGTCCAGGTGAGCTGTTCGGGCCTTGAGGTTCCGGCGATGTGGATCGGTCGGACATGTCTTCCGGCGACAAGGTGAATTTCCAGATCGGGACTCGAGCTCGATTTGTGGTGACCTTTGGTCTGGAGCGAAGTTGTTGACGGTCGGGTTTGATGTATGACGAAGTTCGGTGGGTTGGGTTGCCGATAATTCGGGCTCCGGCATGGGTGTGTGTTTTGTGTGTGCAGGCATGTGTGTGTGTGTTGTATGTGCCAAAAATAAATGGGTAAAAAGAAAGGGCAATTCCGGA
Source organism: Orobanche coerulescens (assembly GCA_033398695.1). Lineage (NCBI taxonomy): Eukaryota > Viridiplantae > Streptophyta > Magnoliopsida > Lamiales > Orobanchaceae > Orobanche > Orobanche coerulescens. The sequence continues at coordinate 60,582 of JAWKAU010000509.1, read as the reverse complement.
ATATCAGTACTCTCTCTCATGTGACATCATTTCAAAGTTTTACTTTTGTCCTTCGTTGTAAATATAATTTCTGGACAGAGCAAAAATTGTCCTTCATTTTAATCTCTGAAACAATAGGGACTAAACTGTAATTAGGTCATCTAAAAAGGTAGTTATATGTAAATCGCCCTATGTGTATGTGTATATATATATATATTGTTTGAGGAGAAAAGTAAAGACAGCAATTAATTGTATTGATAACAATGAATAGAGGGGCCTTTATATAGGCTTTACAAAGAGAGTCTTTCCATACATAGGATTCTAGTTAAGGTAAGACATCTAACAGTATCCAACTACTTATGGAAGAGTCTAGAACCTACCATAACTCTTATCCCCCTACAACTAGTATTAGGTAAGACACCAACACGGGAAGGATTTCCCGGAACACTCCCCCTGTGTCGAGCGCTAATACTAACATGGTGCACAATGTGTTGCCTCGGTAAAAAACCTTTCCAAGTCAAATAAAACCCCGTGGGAAAAACAAAGACTTTGGTGAGGAAAAAGAGCGCAACGCACCAACTACAAATGTCAGAATCATGTGAAGTATACTCCCCCTGAGGTATACATGACAGCTCATTCCATCGAGCCATCTTCATTTGTTCACGGTTAATAGATACATTCCGATGCTTCTCACATGTTTCTCAAATGTAGATTTTGGCAGAGACTTAGTGAACAAGTCTGCGATATTCTCATCGGAACTCACTTGTTTCACTTCAATATTCAGCAATTTCTGCTGCTTCTGATTATAGAAGAACTTCGGCACAATATGCTTGGTATTGTCACCCTTTATGAAACCTAACTTCATCTGCTCAATGCATGCCGCATTGTCCTCAAAGATGCAAGTAGGGGTTGCTGTAGTGGGATCTAATCCACACGTTCCTCGTATATGGTCTATGGTCGATGGAGCCAAATGCACTCCTTACGGATTCGTGCAATGCAATTATCTCTGCATGGTTCGAGGAAGTAGCAACTAGTGGTCCGCTTGGTAGATCACCAAGATATCGCCGTATTCCCAATGGTGAACACATAACCGCTTGGGAACGTCCTTTATGCGGGTCGAGAGATAACCGCATCAAGAAATCCAACTAACGTGTCGTTAGGATTCTCTGCATAAGGGGTAAGCTTGCTCGCATTAGCACTTCGGTAGTCAAGCTACCATGCTTAGCCGCAATATCGAGGAAGATCGACGGTCGGTATGCATCGTCTTCACCTCAACAATTCCTTTCGAATATCACTCTCTTTGCGTAGGGAAAGAACAATCCAAGGTCACTGGAGCCTTTCAAGTATCGAAAGATGTGTTTTACTCCATTCCAATGCCTTATCGTGGGAGCGGAGCTAAATCTCGCTATGATTCACAGAGAATGCGATGTACGGGACGAGTACATTGAGCCGAATACAACAACGCACCGATTGCGCTAAGGTACGGTGTTTCTGCTCCAAGGACCTCTTCATCCTCCTCTTTAGGACGAAACGGATCCTTGTTCATTTCCAGACTTCGACCAATCATGGGGGTAGCAAGAGGATGTGCCTTGTCCATGCTAAATCGCCTGAGCATTTTGTGGACATAGGCGGTGATGAATGAGTATACCATCATCTCGATGTTCTAGCTCTAAGCCCAAGCAGAATCGAGTCCTCCCGGATCTTTCATCTCGGTCGGATTTAAGGTAGCGGGCCGTTTCATTGACCTCATCTATGGTACCGATGACATTCATGTCATCTACATAGACGGCTACAATCACGAATCCTGCATCTGTTCTTTTCACGAATATGCATGGACAGATGTCACTGTTCTTGTATCCCTTCCCAACCAAGTATTCACTTAGGCGGTTGTACCACATCCTTAGGATTGTTTCAAGCCATACGGTGAACGACGCAATTTCACAGCGTACGCGCTCCGTGGTTTAGAGCTACTTGATTTGGGCCATGAAATCCCTTCGGGACTTTCATATAGATATCCGTATCTAGATCCCCATAAAGATACGCTGTAACCACATCCATAAGTTGCATGTTGAGTTTTTGGACACTACCAAACCGACTAAGTAGCGGAAAGTGATGATGTCCATAACGGGAGAATACGTCTCCTCGTAGTCAATGCCAGTGGCTGCGAGAAGCCTTGGGCAACTAGTCTCGCTTTGTAACGCATGACCTCATCCTTATCATTGCGTTTACGAACAAAGACCCATTTATGTCCAATGGTTTAACGCCCACGGGTATTGGCTCGATACGGCCAAATACCTCACGTTTAGCCATTGAGTCTAGTTCACTGCATTGCATCTTTCCATTTCGCCAATCGGCTCGTTGTTGACACTCGGCAACCGAGCGGCTCGGCGTCGTCGTCTTCAATAATTTCTTGAGCGACGGAGTAGGCAAAAGCATCGTCGACTAGCGTGGACGACTGTCCAATAAATGCGTATTCACTCGTACATTGCATCGAGATTTCTTTATTTTCCGACATCAACAAAGTTTCCGACGGCGTCCGTCGATTGTTCCATTGTTGATTCGAGGACATATCCGTAGTCGAGATAATCTCGTGTGACGAGTCACCGTGTCGATGATGAGAGGATTTTGTGCCTCCGTTCCTCTTCTCTTTCGAGGTTCGGTATCCTTTCTACCCACCGGCCTCCCCTCTTTCGAGCAGGATAAGAGCAAAGCGGCCGTCCCACCACTAAGGTTGACGCCGGTGGCATCATTCCTTTGGGCGGCTGAACCTTGCCCTATAGCCGGGACTTCCAACCTTGCGGGAACATTCGCGGCGGGAATGGTAGATCTTGTCACTTTGTGATGTCGGTAAAGGCGCCGGGCATCGAATCCGCAACTTTCAAGATCGAGAATACGTTGCACTTCTAGCTCGGATTGAGTGTGCGGGGATCTTGATGAGGCAAGGAGGAGCACACTGCACAATTTCTGGCGTTCAACCGAATCGTTCGATTCCTCTCTCCCCTAACGACGGGAAGTTTGTCTCATCAAAGTGACAATCTGCAAATCTTGCGGTGAATGATCTCTGTCAAAGGTTCCAAATAGCGGATAATTTTAGGCGATTCATAGCCAACATATATACCTAATCGTCTTTGCGGACCCATTTTAGTACGCTGGAGGCGTAATTGGCACATATACCGCACAACCAAAAATGCGTAAGTGTGAAATATCGGGCTCATATCCAGCTACCAACCGTACGCACTAAACGGTTGATTGGCGGTGGTCGGCGAATAAGTATAGCCGCATGCAAAATTGCATAACCCCATGCGTAAATCGGCAAGTTGGTGCGCAATACCAATGCTCGGGCGATAAGTCAGAATCGCTTAATCATAGCCTCGGCAAGGCCATTCTGCGAATGAACGTGGGGGACGGATGTTCAACATCAATCCCAATCGACATGCAATAGTCGTCAAAAGACTTTGACGTAAACTCTCCAAAGATTGTCCAATCTTAATGACGAGATTGGGAAGTCGGGGTGGTTAGCCCGTAACTTGATGATTTGTGCTAGAGTTTAGCAAATGCGGCGTTTCTTGTGGATAGCAGAGCGACGTGTGACCATCGCGTCGATGCATCAACCGAACCATAAAATATCTAAATGGTCCGCACTGGTTGAATAGGTCCACATATGTCCCCTTGAATTCTTTGTAAGAAGCGAATATTTTGTGTTGAGTCTTTAGCAAAGGACGGAGAGGGTATCAACTTTGCTAGTGAACAGGCTTTACAAAGCGATTTATGGGCATTAGAAATTGCCACGGAAGCCTCGGGATTTACGAGAGATGCACCGTCAACCTTAATAGGGCGTGCGATCTTTAGTCCGGTGATACGGTATCAAGCTCACTCACATCAATGCCGATATCGAGTGGTGCTTCCAATCGCTTTCTGGACTTGAAAACGGATGACCATGTGAGTTTTTCAAAATGCGAATCATCATGTCGCGTCCGTGGTGACCGAGTCGGTCATGCCATAGTTGGTATGCTTCGAATCACACATTTCGTGACTCACAAAGATAGATTCAATAACCCTTATTGTAGTCCGGTATAAACCACTACTTAGACTCATAAGTTTCTCGAGAACGCGGCGTCTTCCGCATTACGCGAGTAACACACAAAAATTCGTCCCATTCTCACAATGTGTATCAAGGTGATAACCGTTGGCACGGATGTCCCTAAAACTTAGCAAGGTTCGGTTTGCTCTTGGGGCATAGAGAGCATTTGTGACATTAATATGCGTACCATTAGGTAGCAAGAAATGAGCAGTCCCCTCCCTTGAATTACTTGGGAGGAACCAATCATTGTTGTCATTTGAGGATATGTATGGCACAATATCCTTGAATAATTGCCTATTAGAAGAATAGTGTGGGTTGTTCCACTATCGGCCAAGGCACTCAATTTCGCCACGAGACATCTACAATAAGACATGAAACACAATTAGTCTTATGTTTAGAGACATAGCGAAAACTCATTTACATCGAGTTTGGGGAAATTCGACCAAGTTGGTTAGGATCAAAGTTAGCACAATCGCTGGAAATAATTTCCGCGCAGCTTGACCTTTGTTCACTAAAACAGCAATAATTTCTTCGTTAAGAAGGCTATGGACGAACGGTCAGTTGTTCTGGAAACTAGACTTCCGTATCTTTCTATCCATAGGTCGTGCACTTTCTGGATCATTAAACTCAGATCTCAGTGCTCGTTTTAATTTGCTATTTTGGTATTTCCCTATTGTTGAGTGAAAGAGCAAGGTTTAAACCTTTTTCAAAGGCATTATTTTTGATACAATACTATGGAAATATGGCCATAGGAGCGTTTAGATACTTTAAAACGCGTCTTGGTTTACGATTTATATCTCTACTAATGATCCTTTCGGTAACTCCAACTTGGTAGACTTGCAGAGAGAAAGTAGGAATGTCAGACAAAATTTGTTTAAAAACCACTGATTCCGTTTGAGCTCTCAAAGCATAAACAAATACCAAGGAGGATGCGCCTAGTCTTGATCAAAAGTTTTGATGAAATCCTACCAATGTATCAAATTTTTATTTTAACCAAGCAATTCGTTGCTAGCAATTATTTTTGTGATAAACCAAACATGCTTTCGAGGGAAAATAAAATTCATCTTTGCACAATCACAAAGAATTAAAAGAATTTTATTCATCGTAGCCAACTTTATTACATTCATGAAAATCCAAAGTAGTTCTCGGAAACTAGAAACAAGACAAAACATAACCAAAGCGTAAAACTAGTCAAAGTCGGCAACATCCATATGTTGGTCTTTGTCCGCAATGGTGAGAGGAGGGATCTCAATATGGTTCACCTCCGTATTCTCATTGTCTACTTCCATGTAATTCGACTCTTGAGCCAAATATTGTTTATAGTGCTTGTAGTAAGCTTGGATGTTCTTTGGCGCTTTGCAATTGCGGTAAGTATGCTTCTTCGATCCGCAAGTATAGCAATTCCGGCCTTCCTCGAGTGGTTCCATTCCTGGCAGGAGGCGGCCCACGTGGTTGGGTTCCACTAGGTCCCGTGGCGAGCCACCTTGCCTCTTCCACACGTTGGAACGACGACCTCGTCTTTCCTTGCTTGCTCGAGTCATGCATCCGTGGTGCTTGCAAAACCGAGTAGCGTTGCCTTTTCTATTTTGTCGTGGTGCTTTCTGTGGGTAGCCCGATTTACTTCGGAATCGGCTTCGTACCACCGGGCGCGCATTGCTATTGAGAATAATCTCATGGTGCCTTTCTTTTTCGCGAGGTGGGAGATAAGGTCACTAAAGTTCTTAATTCTCCCTTCCTCATAGGCAACACGCGGTGATGAGCAATTACACTTGCTCCCACGGAAACGTGTTAAGAGTCTTCTCGATCAAATCTTGATCGACTTCTTGACACCACAAAACCAAGATCAGCGCGAAGATCGAGGACAGCTTGATTATAGGCTTCCACATTCGCATAATCCAAAATCGGATTTGCTCCCACCTGAAGTTGCAATGGGAAGCGCCGATCATGCACATTATTAAATCGTTGTTCGAGTGTGTCCCATAGTTCTTTAGGGGTTTGTAAGTTCATATAACACTTTTTCAACAACGGATGTATATGTCTACGCAAGTACATCGGCATTAGCCTTGGTTTCCTCGCTCGGTTCTTGAGCGGTAGGCTCGTTAGAGGGAAAGATGGTGGTAGTAAATCTCTTACCGACGAACGCCAAGCGAACGTCCGAGACCCACCTATGGTACTCCTTACCGGCATGGTCAAGGATGTCGAACTCGGATGAACATTGGAGCTTTGTGCCATCTACAAGATATAAACAAGAGGAAGTTAGTCTTGTTGGATTTTCATGACAATGTAAACGGTCACAATCGATGCTTTTAAAAGCGTGTAACATAACCGTTACTCGATTTACTTCCCTTAATTGTTGTTTAATAAAGTCGACAAAAACGGCGATATCGATCGCACCCGGATACGTGGTGTATGCAAACAACCACAAGTATCGACTTTTCAACAATTCCGTGACTCCCAGACCGTCACACGCTTTTCTTCGACACGCAGAGATACCGACTTCTCTCGCGGTCTCATCCACCGCAAAGTAGCGTGGGAGATAAAGAACCCAAAACCCGTGTCCCCAAAAGAAAAATTCCCAAAAAGGAGAGAATTGAAAAGGGACGAGTCGATAGTTACCTCGATTATAAAATTAGGTATGTCTGTATCTGTCTTGTGCTTCGATCTAGGTTGGTACTCGATGCGACGACGTGAAACCGAGGCGCAATTTTGACGGCTTAAGATAAGTTGATGTTCGGGTTTTGGTCCGAGAGTCGGCCCAGGTCGGGCTCGGACTGGGTCGGCCCAGTCCGCGGCGGTGGCTTGGCGGTGATCGCGGCGGCGGAGGAGGCTGCAGTCTGGGCGCTGCAGTTGGTGGCGTGGTCCGGCGGCTCTGGGCCAGTGGCGGTCCGCGACGAGGCGGTCCGGTGGCGGTGGTCCGTTGCGGAGAGTCTTGGACGCGGCGTGGCGGCTTGGGCGGCAAGTGAGTGGCGCAGTGAGCAGTGAGCCGGCGTCGGAGCAGTGGTCCGGCGTGAGCTTGGCGGCGAGTCAGAAGTGAGCTTCGGCGAGCAGAATGGCGAGCGGAGGCCATGCGGAGCTTGGCGGCGCGATCGCGGCGGGACGATGGTCGGGCTAGGGCGATGCTCGGCCGATTTTTTCTTTCGTTCGAGCTACGTGCCGATAACGTGTTTGAGGAGAAAAGTAAAGACAAGAATCAATCAGTATTGATAACAATGAATAGAGGGGCCTTTATATAGGCTTTACAAAGAGAGTCTTTCCATCCATAGGAGTCTCGTTAAGGTACGACCTCTAACAGTATCCAACTACGTATGGCCGAGTCTAGAACCTCCCATAACTCTTATCCCCCTACAACTAGTATTAGGTAAGACACCAACACGGGAAGGATTTCCCGGAACATATATATATATATATATATATATATATATATATATATATATATATAGAGAGAGAGAGAGAGAGAGAGAGAGAGAGAGAGAGAGAGAGAGAGAGAGAGAGAGAGAGAGAGATCAAATGAGAATGGTTCTTTTCTAGCAAATTGCGAATATGCATGAGTTTTGTACGAATTATGCATGAAATATATGCATTTCGTGCATCAAAATTGCAATGCATTAATATATGCATTATATGCATCAAAATATCGCTCCATTAAAATATTGCATTATATGGATCAAATTTTTGTGAGAATAAATCTAGGTCATCCATTTATCAAGATCTATGGATGAAATTCATTCTTATTTCTTAACTTAAATTGCATTTTCACATAAACCCACCCATATATATATATATATATATATATATATATATATATATATAAGAATGGTTTTTATGTTGTGAATTGAGAATAAATCTGAATCATTGATTTGTGTGTGGTGTACGTTCCAAATTGGCTTATGCATGCAAATATATGCATTTCGTGTACCAAACTTGCAATGCATAAAAACTCTAGGGCTGGGACTTTTGGAACCGGGAACCGCAGAACCGATCCGAAGCGACGGTTCGGTTCGGTTCCTAGCAACAAATTTTTTTCGGTTCGGTTCGTACTGTTAGTATTCGGTTCGGTTCGGTTCGCGGTTCCTGGAACCGATCTGAACCGCAAGGAACCGTCCGAACCGCACCGAACCGGGAAACCGACCCTCTGAATATAATATAATATAATATAATATAATATATTCTCATTAAACATAATTAATATAATATAAAATAATATAATATATTCTTAATAAAATAAAATATAATATAATATATTTCATCCAAACCATACAAAATCGGTTCCGGTTCGGTTCGGTTCCTGTGCGGTTCGGACAAAAAAAAACTGGAAAAACCGAACTGCAAAGAAACTATGCGGTTCGGTTCCGGTTCCTGTATTTTTCTCCCAGGAACCGAAAAGTCCCAGGCCTAAAAAACTCTGCATTGTATGTATCAAAATATCGATGCACTAGAATATTACATTCTATGTATACGTTTTTGTGAGAATAAATCTAGGTCATCCATTTAATCAAGATCTATAGATCAAATTCACTCTTATTTTGTAACTTAAGTGTCATTCTCACCAGAACCCACCCTATATATATATATATATATATATATATATATATATATAGAGAGAGAGAGAGAGAGAGAGAGAGAGAGAGAGGGAGAGAGAGAGAGAGAGAGAGAGATTTATGATCAAATGAGAATGGTTCTTATCTTGCAAATGACGATTATGTATGAGTTTTGTACTAATTATGCATGAAATATATGCATTTCGTGCATCAAAATTGAATGCATTAAAATATGCATCATATGTATCAAAATATCGATGCATTAAAATATTGCATTATATGCATCAAATTTTTGTGAGAATAAATCTGGGTCATCCATTTATCAAGATTTATGGATAAAATTTATTCTTATTTCTTAACTTAAATTGCATTCTCACCTGAACCCACCCCTATATATATATATATATATATATATATATATATATATGTGTGTGTGTGTGTGTGTGTTCCTGTAATATTGATTACTATGTTATTCCTTTTTAAGTAAAAATATATGAAAATAAGAATAAATTGATATTATTGACTTAATTAATTTTAATGATTCATATTAAATACATGAAATGAGGAAAGAATCTTTCCTAATATTAATTATCAAGTTATCAAATGAAAAATTAGTCATAAGTTAGAAAATATTCCAAATATTACACAATCCGGATAATCCATCACATGCAATCAAAGACCGAAATGTATTCTTATTTCTCAAAATAAATCTCATTCTCATATGATCTTTTTCCTATATATACTTTACTATAGATTAAAAGAAAGTATTTACTCACACATATCATGTCCACAATTTATCTAATTTTTCATCATCTTTATTGGCTGACCGGATGATATTTATATGGAAATAATGTTAGAAGAAATTATGTATAATATAACTACAATTACAAGTATCTAATACGTCAGTTTTGTAATTATTTTCTTTTATGTCAGATTTATGTAATTAATTTATTAATATTGTATAGATATGTAAAGAGCCCTATAGAATATGATTTAGGGTTGGAGGGTCACCTGACCACACGGACCCCCGTAGATCCGCCCCTGCAAGCAATTATAATCATTAAGCTCGTGTAAAGTTGGTATATCCACAACATGATGCACGGTGCAAAACACACCCCGACTGTGGGTACTAGCAAAATCACAACTAGGCATAATCACATTGAAAATACAATATAGTTACTGTGGAATAACAACAGCGCGTGATGATTGTTGTATCGTACAATCACACAACATAATCACCACTCATATACCACCCACGATACACCATATGTTAGCACTGTATAATTTTGCACTCTTGTATGCATGCATTATCGAAGAAGAAGAAGAAAAGAAGAAAGAAAAAGAAAAGTTCCGACTGAATCAAGCATATACATATATACGTATCATACTATATTTCTTCCGAAAATACATAATCCGGAGCTGGAAACGATCAAACGAACTACACATGAATCTGTTATCTTCAACCTAAAGATCAAGAAAAAAAAAATCCCAGCCACTCATCAGCTTTCCCCGAAGCTGTGTAACCCTAAATACTCAAAAAAAAAAAAAAGTAATTAAATTTGTTAAAAAGTTCAATAAAATTCATATTTTCATCACCAGATGTGTTTGCCATTTTCTCTTGAATCTTTTCCTTCATATTTAAAAATTTATAGTGGGTATTCCCCCCCTTAATTTTATTACATTAATAATGCTTATTAAAGTTTAAAAATAAAAAAGTTGAAATTATTTATTTCTAATCAATATGTATAATGTACATAATTTATCTAGCTTTTCATAATTTCAGAATAAATTATTGTTTAAAAATATTTTTCTATTAATAAGCTTATATAACAAATTTAGTTGATTGTATTATATTATAAAATAATTATTAAATAAATGATATGTAATATAACACATTTAATATTTTTTTCTTAATCAAGCCTATAATAAAATATTTTCAGCAATTATTTCTAACGGACAATTTTATTCATGTCGTATCATTCTCCTTAATTATGTATACGAGACAGCATGGCCCGTGCGATGCACGGGCTTTGTTCACCAGAAAGAATTATCGATTTTGCAAAGGTTATACGTATTTAGTTATTATATGTTTAGTTTTGGTCAGGGGTACTCGACTAAATAAACGAAGTTTGTTTAAGTAAGTTTTTGTAAATAGGATTGTTTCATGAAAAAGGTATCAAACACACGATTGACTTTCATCATCGTAACGCAAAACATGTTATTTCAAGCATATAGTTTATACTACACACAACTCAGGTATTTTCATTTTGTCGGCGAATTTGTAGCCCCTACACATATATCAAGGAAATAAGAGTCTCCACAATGTTTCTCATTAATACATAAACACTTTTCAACAAAATGCTGCAACAGATAATTCGTAAAAAAATCCTTCCTTATAATTCAAATGCTAAACATATAAAAACAACCAAATATCAAAGTTGACCTAATGTGTGTTTTACTATTCATGTGCCATATTGATATGAACCATCACTCCCCTAACTCCGTAAATTTTACTTTGAATATTTTGCTTAATTTCATCAATTGTCGATCATAAAGAGGTATAACCTATAAACCTATGCTACTTCCCACCACATATGTATTTCACATTCATATCATGTATCAACAACGTTACATCCACAAAACCAAAACCAAAACCAAATAATCAAATCGAGCAACACTTTTATTTACATAAACAAAATCACTCACCATCAATTCAAATGATTATCATGAACCAATATCCAATATCTAAAACGCCAAAAACCGAAATTTTAAAAACACTTTAAACCTCACCACCATCACCAGAAGTCGTAGAAGAAGCAGACGCCACCGTTCCATTCCCATTCCACTCCCTCTCTTCTTCCTCTCCTCTTCATACTCAGCATCATCCATCTCCAACTCAAACCTACAAACCGGACACGTATTCCTTGAACCTAACCATGGCAGTATGGCACAATACACTCTTCATGATACATATGTCCGCAACTCCTTCAAAACCTCCTCTTCATTATTAAACACCTTATCATTACATATTGCACACGCTTCACTCAATTCACTCACTCCACTCTTCTCAACTGTTTTTAACGCCTCAATAGCGGCTTTCGAAGCCAGTGGAGCGTCTTTTTTACTACCAGTCTCAACTAATGTTTACTGCATTGTTGTATGTGTTCCATCTACACCCTCATCATTCTTCGCAATCCCAGTTCTTTTGCCTCGAATTTCATCCTCCAAACAACCCTTTCAAGTCATTTTTACTTCTGCACAAATAATTCAGTACCCGAACAACACTTTAAGGTCACTTTGCTAGACAAAAATTTAGCAGTCACGCCCCCTTGTAAAGTCGATTTTTTTGCCCAAAATTCAAGCAAACAAACAGCCACCGAAGTTTATACAAAATTGCATAAGAATTCTGCAAAGGTACTAATCTGTTTAAACAAACATAAACGCACCTATGACAGCAATATGATTTAGGATGTTAAATAGTTGATAACTATTTTGGTAATGTTTCATTTGCTTAACAATAAGCAAGTCATCTCTCCAAATTGCTAGCACATCCTATATGTTTGTTGGGTTTTCTCAGTTTTCTTTATTTGCAGCTCACTAGTCATTTCCAACATAAGAAATCAAGTAATTATGAGACATTATCGTTGCTCCCTCCGTTTCGTTCTATCTGTCGTTTAAGGTTTATTGACACAGATTAAGGTTAATAATAATAATAATAAACAATTAATCAGCTATAAATTTACAATGAGAGATTGAATCTGCCTCCATTAAAAAGTCCCTATTATTGGCATATGAGCCAGATGATATAATGACCAACATCGCTAAATATAGGATGTAATAAAAAAAACACATCAAACAATTGCTACACCAAAAATGTCAACAAAAAAGAAGACTACCATAATCCTAAATATCATACATTTTCAAATGCATATGCATTACTATTAATATTACTCTTAAATGGACAAATCAAAGAGCAGGTATACCGCTGTCACGCAAGATCACCGAAGCTACCAAGATCTTCCATTCAATGAGAAGCGCTCACCGCCACACCAACACCGCCGCCGCCACCATCCCACTCCACTCATTATCATGCCAACGACACTCCGATACCTCCGCCGACGCTGCACACTACCATACACACCACCACCTAACTTTCCTCCCTCCCTGTTCCGATTAAAAAAAAACTTCAGAGATCTGACTATAGATAGACCCACGCCTTTTCTCTCCAACCGACCTAAAAAACCTAAACGAAAATAAAAATAAAATAGGTTATAGAATCCACGCTCTCTTTTTCAGAGAAATCCCCAAAGTCAAGAGAGCCCTCCGTCTTCCCGACGGACTGTGATTGACCGAGTCCGGCGACGGGGAAAAAGATAGACAGCTGAAGAAGACCAAAAAAAAACGAAAAATGAGATTGTTTGGTCTAGAGAGAGAAAGTAATGGCGGATAAGGGAAGAAAACGACACAGAGACTACAGAGTCAAAGATGAGGAAAGAAGCTTGCAGCAATCGAGAAATATTAGGCTGTGATGCGATGCGGGGATGTATTTTATGAAGAAGGCATGTGGATGGACAAAAAGATAAACCTGATTTAATAATGAAGGGATTCAAAACGTTTCACGTCCACACATTTAACCATGGAACTCAAACTTGAGTTTGAGTATGAAACTCATTCTTGCATAATAGAGTTTATGGACTTAAAGCCATTAATGCTCACATTCAATAAGGGGAACTCATTCTTTATATATATATAGATTATAAAAGGGGTCAAAAGAAAGGCGATCCCGGAAGTTTTATGATCGACATCACTATGGGAGATAAGAAAGTTGCTCGTGGTATGTTAGATTGGGAGCAAGTGTGAACCTCATGCCATACTCAACCTATTTGAGGCTTGGACTCGGGGGAATTAAACCGACAAGAATGACTCTTCAAATGGAGGATAGGTTGGTGAAATAGCCCAAGGGAGTCATTGAAGACCTATTAGTGCAAGTGGACAAGTTGGTGATTCCGGCCGATTTTGTTATCTTGGAGATGAGCGACTTCGGAACAAACGAAAATGAGGGGACAATACTTCTAGGACGGCCATTCATGCGTACGACAAAAACAATCGTCGATGTTGATGAAGGAAAGGTCACCATGACCATCTTGGGCGAAACTGTGGAAATCAACGTGTTCGGTTCATCTCCTATCCCTTCTCATATTTATGCTGTCTATGATGTGAATTTTATTGATTGTGTTGATTCTTTGGTTAATGATACATATTCGCATGATGATGTAGGGGACACGTTGCATGATGCTCTAACCGTTGAGCATGATATGGGGCTGAATAATTTAGAAATTGGAGAATATGTTGCATTGTTAGATAATTCCGAAACCATTGATGAAGTTGACGGTCTTAAGATACCATTAGAATTAAATTTTGAGGAGCCCATTGAAATCACCCCACCCCAACTTGAATTGAAAGAACCTCCGGCACATCTTAAATATGTTTTCTTAGGCAAAAGTGACACTTACCCTGTAATTGTCTCTTCCGAATTAACTCCCTTGCAAGAAAACAAATTAGTAGAAGTTTTGACTAAATTAAAGGAAGCAATTGGGTGGAGTATTTCCGATATCAAGGGGATAAGTCCTGTTAAGTGCATGCATAAAATAATTCTTGAGGATAATGTTAAACCGGTTAGGCAACCTCAAAGGCGTTTGAATCCGAACATGCAGGGTAATTGACAGGTTAAAATGACTTGTACTCAAAATGTGCAATATATTTATACATGATACTAACACCAAAAAAAAAAACTACATGTGCATTTCTTTAGATGAATTATTTATCACTCAAGCAAAACATTTGTTCGTGTTTACAGAAATCAATACGAACTACTTTTTAATTAGTAGCATCAAACTATCATATATAGCTTATTCGGTGGTGCATCCTAGCGTCAATATGTGGAGTACTATATGAGGTTGATTTCAAACAATGGGTTCATATATAACATATTAAGATATCGAATTGACATCTATATAGTCAAGTTACCAAACATGTACGATCATCTAAAATGAATGATTTGTTGCCATTTAATCAAACACTTATTACGCCTACGATGCTACGTATTTGAATTAATTTTTCTCACACATTTTTATACTTTAAAATCCTTATGGCAAATATTATGATTTTTATTACATATTTCCTCTTACTCCTTAGTTGTTTATATTTTTTAGATGTAAAAAATTACACTCTTAGTTGTTCATAGAGTATTTTTTTTATGTAAATAATGTTATTTTGCGTCACGTGCATGTAATTCGTGGTATGTGTGTTCTGAAGACTGTATAACCTCAAATTTTTAAATTTATAAATTTTCAAAATTAGTTAAAACCATCTTTATTTTCCTGTAATATAATCAAAAAAATTTTAATGTCTATCATCTTTGCATTGCCTTCCATTTTGAATTGACAGACTTGAATTTATTATCCTTTAAAATTAGAGCTAACTACATTTTTAGTCCTTGTGGTTTGCGGGGTATTTCATTTTCAGTCAAATTTTGAAAAGTTTTAGGTTTGGTCCAAAAGTGAAAGGATAATTCTATATTTACCCAATCTGAAAATCAAAATACCATATTTCCCCCAAACACAAATTTTTAGTGCATAAGTACAATGCCTTTAAAGAATTTGTTAAGAAAATATGAAATTATTATGTTTAAGTTGATTATATATAGAATTGCCCCAAAAAAGTGAAACATCCGTTTCGGATTTGATCCGAATTTCCTAACTCCATTAGTTTATTTGTTAAATAAGAGGGTATTTTTGTCCTTTCATAATATTTTCTTTAATTTTATTATATCTATCAAAATTAACTACTTATAAGTTGTATCCTCCACCCAAAAACACATTTTTTTTTCATCACAAAACATATACGACCCTTTCATTTCTCTCGCTAAACCATCATCCATCAACAACCAAACACCGGCCAAAACTACCACGTAACCACACCCTTGTCGCCAAACCACCACCAACAAACCTCCATCGCTGGAATCTCGGGTCTCCTCTAGAATGTGTTTCGAGCTTATAAGTAAGTTACAAACTCGGGTTTTGGTTTTGTGTTCAGATCTGGATATTTCAGTGGCCGACGGCGGTTATGGCGATGGTGGTGGGGTTTCGGTGGTCGAGAAGGTAGAACCAACGATGTGGACACCCTTAGCTCAATTCCTTTGATACTAATAAATATTGAAAACCCATCTTTGCAATCAATCCATTATTTTGGCTATAAAGAACTTGATATCATCTTTATTTTTTAAAGATTTGGTGGGAATTGACAATTTGATTTTATAATGTTTTGGATATCTCATGGTTTGTAGGTATCTGTAGGCTATTTTGAATATAAACGTTTTAGTTGTTTAATTGTTTATAAGAAAATTGTTTGAGATTTCAAGTTTGGTATGTCGGCAGCGGAACCACTAAAACAACAATGAAACCACTCAAGCTCGAAACACCACCTATTGAATTAATATTCATTGGTGTCGGCGGCGGAAGATTGATGTTGGCGGCGGTTCCGGTGGTGTGGAGGCAGAAGAATGCTGCTTTCTGGAGGTGAAGGTTGTGACTGTTTTGTGGGTGAGTTGTGTGACTTTTTTGTTTGTTTATAAGGGAGTATAATACCTCAAAGAAGAAGTTGAAAGAGTTAAACAATAAACATGCTTTGTGTGGTATGACTATAGAAATTCTTAAAATTTAATAATGAGATTTTGACATGTTTTAATTGGTCGAATTAATTTAGCTTATGACAATGAACATGTATGCATACGTTTTTTATTCGTGCATTTTTTTTTATTTTGGTTTGTAAAAGCTCTTTAAAGCTTTAAAAAAAGCTTTAGAGAGTAGCAATATTTCAATTGATATGAATGACCCTACCTTATGACATAAATGCTCACATTAATATATATATATATATATATATATAAATTGACATAAATGCTCACATTAAGACATGGAACTCAATTTTTATATAGATATAGATATAGATATATATAAATTGACATATATATATATATATATATATATATATATGTATAAATTGACATAAATGCTCACATTAATACATGGAACTCAATTTTTATATATATATAGATTAGTTATGCTGATTAAAAATTCAAAAACAAAAGAAGAAAAATCAATTATTTATTTCTTAATGCGTATGAATATTAACTACTGGTAATAGTAACAATAATCATATGGTACCCCCTCCGTCCCAGAATTGACTGCCCGTTTGACCATGAATATTAACTACTCACAACACTTTTGACCATAATTATTTATAATATTACAATCATAAAATTATAAAAATCATAATTATTTTGAAACATACATTTTATGATAAATCTATTTCTAATAATGTCACATCAGAACTAAATATATATTTTCATAAATCTGGCCCCATCAAGCTAAGGACCTTGAGTTGAAGGAAGCATGCATTAGTAGTTGTGGATGACTACTCATGATATACATGGATTGTTTTCCTCTATAAAAAGAGTGAAACATTAACCAAACTTCCTGAATTGATGAGAAAGATACAAAATGAGAAATCTATTTCCATCATAAAGATCAGATCAGACATCGCAGGAGAATTTTTCAACAAAGCAATCACTGAATACAGTGATCAGAATGGAATCCAGCATGAAGTCTCTGCCGCAAGAACATCACAATAGAATGGTGTTGCTGAAAGAAGAAACAAAACCCTAGGGGGTTTCTATTCGTTCATTAGCGTTCGATTGTTCGGTTTGTTTTGACCGTTCATTTGTTTGTTTGAGTTCCAATATATAAAAAACCAAAATACAAGCAATAATAATCCAAAAAAAAAAGATATATTTAGAAATAATGGGTTTTCGAATGGTAGGTTTTAGTTTGTATATATATATTATTAATTATTGTAAAATTATTATTATTTTTATAAATTATTGTAGAATTATTAATAAATATATAAAAAACTTTTGTTCGCGATCTAACGAACATATATTATCTTGTTCATGTTCGGTTCGTGTATGTAACAACCAAATGTGTCATATTCTTTGAGCATGACGAGCAGATATCAGTCAAACACAGGTGAGGCGCATTGGAGTGCAGCAAAAAATATACTTAAGTACATGAAAAGGACTAAAGATAAATTCCTGATTTATTGTGGTCAAAATGAATCAATTGTTACAAGATATGAGTTTCCAAATGGACAAAGATGAATTCTGATCACAATTTGGTTACATATTCTATCTAAATGGAGGGGCAGTTGGCTGGATGAGTCCCAAGTAGCGCACTACCACTGATTCTGCAACTGAAACTGGTACGTTTCTGCTTCGGAAGCCACCAAACTGGTACAATTACACGACAACAAGTTGCGGATATTTGTAATGTTTAGGAAAGTTGAGGGATGTAAGCGTAAAAATATTTGTGATGTCCGTGATATCCATTAGCTTCACTAATGGAAGGTACAAAATATGAGACGCGTGTAAACCTCAAAATGGTGATTTTTGTAATTTTTAAGTTAAAATTTTTTTCTTCGTAATTCGGCCCAACTTCAAGGGTAGTTCTGTAATTAATCTTAATTCATCTTTTCCGTGTGTGTGGCTTATACCAGTACTGTTTAGATTAAGTATCATAGATGATATGAATACTATGTCCTTCAAAAAGCTACCCGATTCTATAATTTTTTACGATCTATGAAATCTTATATTTAGAAGGACTCTCTTCATACCGCCTACATTCTATATATTGATACCCATTCATTGATATCAGTATAAAAGTGAATTCACTTCTCCACCATTTGTATCTTCTACATTATTGCGATTACTGATTTTCCCTCAACAAAATCAAAATTTTGAGTGGAGAAAAATAGATATAACTTTATAATACGAAAAGGTCCTCAAGCTCTTGCAAAAAACTTTTTGAAACAATTTTTTGACAATCATTCAGGACGAATACAAACAAGCACATAATCACACTCATTAAACTCTAACGTCCTTTGATGAATATCAAAAACCAATTTATAAGATTCATTACTTTGTGCAATTTTTTATCTAATACCGGGATGCAAATCTTGTATTGCGCAAATGTTTCAGTAAATTCTGCAGGTTTAGAATGCATATGCAATGACACTAAATCAATATGAAGTCTAAGACTAACAACTTTTCTCCTACAACACACCTAAGTAAAGAGTCTAAAATACGGTTGACAACCTTAGTTTGCCCGTCAGTTTATGAGTGAAATGCAACAGAAAACTAGAGTTATGTACCAAACAATTTCCCAAGAGTTTGCCAAAAATGACTAACAAACTTGACATCTTTATCCAACATAATAGAATAAGGTAGACAATGTAATCTCTTCTGTAAAAAAAATCTTACCAATGTTAGATGCATCGGCAGTCTTGGCACTAAGGAATGAAGTGAGTTATCTTAAAGAACATGGCAACTATCACGAAGATAAGAGTCATGACCTCAAGTAGTACGAAGAATATCTAAACAAAATCCATGCTTGAGGTCTTGCCACGGAGACTGAGGAATGGGCAAAGTAGTGTAAATGCCAGCATTCTGCTTTTTGGCTAACACTGGAAAACAACTCGAGCAACACCCCTCCTCAAAGAAAACAAAAGAAACGATCAGCCACAAGAATAATGGTCTTATCTCTACCTAAATGACCTGCAAGTCCTCCATCATGTAGTTCCCAAATTAAGAAGTCTCGAAGAGAAGTATCAGGAATACACAATTTAGATGCACGAAACAAGTAACCATCAACAATGTAGTCAACAAAATCTCTACAATTACTAGTAAGAACCTCTGCATAAATGTAGAAAAATCAGAACATGTGGGGTATGCCTCTTTCATCTTATCAAATCCTACAACAACATCCCACTTATGCATCGGCTACATCTCTATATCAGACTTATGTTTTATCCTATGCCATATAAATCTCTACGAGTGTTATCAATACAATGCTTTTACATCTTTTGTTTTCTACTGTTTCTTTATAGCTTTTCCTGAAACACGTTATTAGCACGTACTCTACCAACAGAGCAAGAAAAATTCGACCAAAAACTCTGAAAATCCCGGAAAAAAACGAAAATCGAATTTTTTCCTGCAAACCCTAGCTTCACTAATGGAAGGTACAAAATGTGAGGCGCATCAAAATGGTGATTTTTATAATTTTTAAGTTAACCTTTTTTTCTTCGTAATTCGGCCCAACCTCAAGGGTAGTTCTGTAATTACTCTTAATTCATTTGTTCCGTGTGTGTGACTTATACCAGTACTGTTTAGATTAAGTATCATAGATGATATGAATACTATGTCCTTCTAAAAGTTACCCGATTCTATAATTTTTTACGATCTATGAAATCTTATGTTTAGAAGGGCTCTCTTCATACTGCCTACATTCTAATTATTGATCCCCTATCATTGATATCAGTATAAAAGTGAATTCACTTCTCCACCATTTGTATCTTCTACATTATTACGATTACTGATTTTCCATCAACAAAATCAAAAATTTTGAGTGGAGAAAAATAGATGTAACTTTATAATACGAAAAGGTCCTCAAGCTCTTGCAAAAAACTTTCATTAAAGTCATTGCTCGGTTCGTTCGGTTCGTTCGATTCGAAATACACCCCTACATGAAAGTATATCACCACGCTTCATGTTAGAATGTAATTTTGAAAAGTCAGCCTCATTCAAGTCAGATTTACTGCATTGCAGATATATTAGTTGTTGCTGTCCTACTAAATTAAAAAATACAATATTGAAAAAAAAAAAAAAAAGATTTAAAAAGCCACAGCCTCATCCAAGTCATGATTTTTGGGCGTTCTCCCATTAAAATTGATTATTGTAGTAATATTTGAGTATTGTTGGATGATTATGGTCGATTAATGCTTTATGAAACATCCGGTTGAACTCCGTTTTTCCGTCGAATACTTCGGGTTTTATGTAAACAAACAAATAATTTAATATTGTGTATTGTGTTTCAATATTATGAAAACTGTGAATTGTTGAGAAGGTGCATGAGCGGGAAAGGATGTTGTGGTTCACCCAAAGATGTCCGTTTAAAAGTGTCCAACCGCGGGTCCGGGTCGGACCCGCCGGGTCGTCGGGTCGGCAGGACAGTGTAACACCCCCAGATCAAACCGGGAATATTACACGCCGCAGACCCTCTCCATGAGGATCCACCAGGCTAGACATCAACACAAAGCATTACATTACATACTGACGAATCAAAATAACGAATCAATAGACCGATTTGGTCTTCCGTCACTGACTTACAAATCAAAATACATCAACTCATCCAGACTCATACACATGCAAGGGTAAAATACTTGCAACGACGAACAATAAGACAGCGGAAAAGACAATACAATAGACTCCGACTAACTGAAGTCAAAATTGGCCTTCGTGTGATTAGTATCATTCGTCTTTCATCATCCCTCGTGCCGATCCTGTGTCTTGCTCCCGACAACCTGCATGTACCTGGACACAATACAGATATCCACCCCCCGATTACTCGGGGGTTAGCAAAACTCCACTGTTTCGCTAGTGCAAGTATAAAGTGCAAATACGAGCCATACACAACACATTCCGAGAATACAACGAAAGACTTCCCGAGATATATTTAGTTAAAAATAGTTCAAGTCTTGAAAGTAGAAACGAAGTAAGTAAGCACTTTGAAAACATTTCCAAATCTCGGGAGTTTTAAAAACGTTAGAAATTGAAAAATTCTAAAGTTCCTCGAAGCCATTTAGGTCACAGCCAAAGTTCATTTTTCAAAATACAAATCCGTTTAACAAAACACGGGTCCACGACCCAACCATTCGGTCACAAAACACGGGTCCACGAACCGATCATCCACATCAAATCACTTACAAGGACACATTAAACATAACACATTAATCCTATGACATTCTAGCCAAGAACCAAGACTCAATATACAATTTCTCTCAACACAGAGCACAAATCAATGTGATACTCCGGAAAAAATCACAATTAACGATAACATCGTCATCCTCAAGATGAAAAACCACAACTGGTAACCCGCGGCCGTACCCCTTAGTATCGACCCCCAGACATCCCGTCGGACACTCCGGGTGGGAAACCACTTCCGCGGCCGTACCCCTTAGTATCGACCCCCAGACATCCCGTCGGACACTCCGGGTGGAAGTTCATCCACACACGCACCCAAGTCCACTTCCGTGGCCGTACCCCTTAGTATCGACCCCCAGACATCCCGTCGGACACTCCGGGTGGAAGGAACAACACACACACACGTTCCAAAATCACAGTTGCAAACCACAAGCCTCGAAGGTTAATCACAGTATATATAGTCGAGGTACCTTGCTAGAATGGCCAGTTCATACAACATATATTCACAACCAAGTAATGATACGATTCATGCTAGAATTTTCAACGATGCAGCTAGTACAAATAACATAGCAACGAGGGAAAATACCTA
This sequence comes from Orobanche coerulescens, assembly GCA_033398695.1. NCBI lineage: Eukaryota > Viridiplantae > Streptophyta > Magnoliopsida > Lamiales > Orobanchaceae > Orobanche > Orobanche coerulescens. The sequence goes on along the minus strand of JAWKAU010000509.1, from coordinate 38,521 downwards.
TCCAACCACGCCGAACGACACAATGAGACAGGATCATCAATATGCATACGTTCCATATATATCTCAAGGAAAGGTTAAGCTATAAATCCTCAACGTCATAATCACACAAAACAATACCCCACACATACTTAGACAAGCATATTTAACAACGAAATCATACGAGTCATCTTTAAAGGAAGTATTGAAAAGCATATCAATTCCTTTGAAAGTTAATTATAGACATTCATAAATCACGTATCGAAAATTACTAACTAATATATCCCCAAAACACGTAATGTATGGGCAAGATACTTGCCTCGAATAAGAACAACGCGGAGAATCGACCGAAGTAGGTTGGCCCGAACCGACTACGTACCCGCCGACTCCACCGAACGCCAACTCACGTTCATAAACTACGAAGGACAAATAATAACAATGAAATGAATTCCATAACACGACTCAAAGCCGTTGAATTCAAAGAACGAATGACGAAAGTTCACGGATTTCCCCAAAATGGCCAAGAACACGATTCGTCCGCCAAAACCCAAAACGGAATTCCAAGTTGAAATATGGATATACAATCCATAGAATATGTTTAACAACATCATTTAACCATAATCGATCCATCGAAAACGGATGAAAACGAGTTCGGGACAATCCCCAAAAAGTCAATTCAAGGAAATCAAGAAATATACTTCGATTCGACGAAGAACAATGGATTAAATGATGTTAAACACAAGAATACTATCAAGATTAATCATACCCATCATGAATTAATCAACAACACGGAACGAATCGGACGAAAATGCAAAAATCCCCAAATTCACGAAATTAGGGTTCTAAGGAAGATTACCTTGATTATTTGAATCAAAGGTTGATAACGACGATCGATTGATGTTATGGACTCCATAACTTCATGGTTTTGTTGTTAAACAACATGGCTTCCGCCCATGAATCGCCACTCGCGGATGGAGAAGGAAGGAAATGAAAACGAAGTGAAATGTGATCGCCACCATATTTATATCGGCAGACTAGCGTGCGCTAGCCTTCCCGGACTAGCGTGCGCTATCGGCCAGATCGGCCGAGCACCTCGGCCAGTGGCCCACACGACCCGGCATCACCGACCAACCCCGCCGACCAAACTGCCGACCCAACTCCCGCTAGCGTGCGCTACGGCCGGATACTGCGCGCTAGCCGACTGCCCAAGAGCCATCGGATCGAATCGCCCGGCCAGTAACGACGCTAGCCGGCCAACAGCTGCGGCGCTACGCTGCCGACTAGCGCGCGCTCGCGTAGCGTGCGCTACCCGCCGATCCCGACCGAGTCGAACCTCGAAACCCCATCGCTGCCCGGGCACAGACGCTAGCCACCCGGCAGGCGCTACACTGCCGGTAAGCGCGCGCAGCCTTTCCGGCCAGAAGGCGCTTACGCGGTTCTCGCCGCACCGTCCGGCCGGTGCCCGCAATCGTCCGGCGATCCCGCAACCGTCCGGCGCCCCCGCAACCGCTGTGGCTCGGCGACCCGATTACCGAAAACGACGCAACGAACACGGCGAAAAGTTCGCGGACAACATAAACGACTCGAAATGAAAGCGTAATACCATAATTAGTCATACGCGACCGAGAAACGGTCGAGACAACAATTACAGATACGGATACCCGTAACTTTCAAGAAATTACAAAATGGCCCAAAACGCTGGAAATCACGATACGTGATCGAATAACCAAACCGAAGTTCACAACACGTCTAACAAAGTTAAACGGACTTGCGGGAAACTCAAAGCAATAGCTTCGGTCGAGATTCGCAAGAATCGAACTCAAGTGCGTAAAAGTCGCTAAAAGCCTGAGAACTCAACAAAACAACACCGAAACGAACTCGGATGACAAAAGTGTAGAATTAATCATTCTCGGAATGACGAAGCGGTCATGAGCGAGTCGTCAAAACGGACTCGACCGAAAAAGAAATTTACCGAAAATCGAAAATTGCGGATATTACATTCTACCCTCCTTAAAAGAAGTTTCGTCCCGAAACTTAAAACAAGTAGGGAGAAGAAATATTCCGCCAGGAAAAACTCAACGAGATACACAAGAATGCGCAACTAACGCCCAACGGCGAAATGTTACCAACAACGCGAAGGAATATACGGCGTGTAAACACGCTCCACGGCGACCAACACGACGCCGTTAGGGATATAATAGAACCAACAAACGACAAGCGTCATCAAATGGATAATATAGCCAAGTCAATTATCCGACAATCACAAAACACAACGAACGAAAATCGATACGATTGACCAACCTAACGGTACATTGATCAAAACGCGAGCCAATCACCGAACAAATACAAAATTCCACCGCCAAGGGTTGGAAGATCGAAAACGAGACTAATTTTCCGAACTTGGAAAGGTCACAACGATATATAGGTCAATTTGAGACAATATCGAACTCGCTCGAATGACAAAGGTGAGAAACAACACTGTGTCGAAGCATCAACGAACACAATGAGTCGATACGGTTGGACGAAACAAGAGAAAGAGAGAAAATGCGGGTATTACATCATATCACCTTTAAAAGAGGTTTCGTCCCGAAACCTAAACAACGAGAACGAAGTCTTGGAATAGCGACCTTCCCGACCATATCCTATTGGTCCCATATCCGATCTCCACGACAATCTATCTGCGGTCACGACCGTATCCCCGTCCCTAGACATACTAAGCGGATTCTCACTGATACGATGGCGCAACTTCGCAAAAATAATATACTAAAGTACCAACCCAAAGACGACATAACACATAAGGTAATCAATAACAACTCGAAAAGAAAATCCACGAGGTATCCTTTTAAAGGAAATCTTTTGAAAATCCTTGGATTTGTATGGTATTTAAAATAAACTTTAAAAGTGCTTTTGGTACCTCGGGTTGTTTCGTCAAAACTTGTAAACAACATACTCAAACCGTCTCATTTGAAATCATTTGAAGTCATCATGCCCCTACGTATCATCATCACCGTTAACAACTAACAAGTTAACCATGCAAGATCATCAAATCATTCTTACATACTCTAACATTTCCAAGTCCGAGTTTGAATTTTACATCGAGTGAGATTTTTCATCTTTCACTATATATTTTTGAAAATAAAAATCGCATTGGTTTTTGAAATAGAATATTTTTATGGTGTGAAAGATTTTTGAAAATCATTTACTCGAATTATTTGAAAATACAACAATACGTTAAAAATCATTTTCGAAAATTCTCCCAACACTTCACAAACATCAACGACGGTAATACTTTACAAAATGTCTACATGTACTTTAAAACAACTCTTTCAAATACCATCGAGCTTTTATTTGAGAATCCAAGGCCGGCTTGACAATTCCAATTAATTTTCAAATTATACACGGAGCCGCCGATTAATCGAACCGTCAAAACTTTGAGAAGTTTCCAGGAAAGTGTTTTTGAACACACACAGCAGACATAATTTATCAATTCATCAACCACAATCAAATATCACCTAGCAATACGAAAAGTCTTAACACGCATTCACGCACAACAGTTGTTATCACTAGACACCACGTAGAGAATACAACTACAAGTGATTGGCAGCAAAAGTTAGACCTGACGGCTATAATGCGGTTCCATAGCCTCGCCTGTGTTGATTAGCGCGTTACAACAAAGGTTAACGTGCGCTAAACACGCCACGTTAGCGCGCGCTAGGCTCGTACTAAGCCTGTGCTAACTGCTCTAATCACCAACACGATTGCAAACATATATGAGGTAATGCTAGACTCGAAGGTTACAAGTAAGCAACAACATACAAGTCTAAATGTCATCGACTCACATAATTATAACAACTCACAAGCAACCATCAAAAGAAAATCATCCTACAAAAATGAAAATTTTACTTCTCAATATAGAGGACTATCTCAACACATACATACCGATGGACTCAACATTCACGTTACTATTTGAATTTTAAAACTGGCACCACTGCTCAACAACGAGAGCATCATCAATACGCATCTTTTGACCAACATTCATGAAACCGAAAAGTTACAAACGAGAGTCACGTCTTGAGTATATTTTGAAGACCTTATTTGAGTTAAAAACTCGAGTTTTGAAAACTTATAGTACACAGTGGAAAAGAATTATCAATAATTCGAGTTTTCAGAACTTTCAGCCTTGTGGTCAACATACGAAAATCAACTTTTTCCTCCCTTGGAGGGCATTTTAAAAATTTTACGTGACTCCCCGAAAGGATTCGAAAACTTAAAATTCCAAGGTTTATACTCTTGTAAGAAAAATGATTTATACAAGGATACATTCAGCAATATCATTCTACATTTTAGCGCAAGACGAGAATCAACAAATATATGTCACTTACTCACGATGCACCTTCAAATATTAACTACATAACACAAAATCACACAGGCTCGTATAGCTCGTGGTACAACCTGTAGTAGGGAGACTTACATCCACAGACCGCACGAAGATGATGGCTGCACCCTGATACTAATCACGGCCGACATTCCAAACGACGCGTCGCGACACGACATCAGTCAGACTCAATCTGACAAGACAAGACCCAACAATACACGACTGGACCCGACAGCCTAGGTTTCCGCAACCTAATCTCCGATACCATAAATGTAACACCCCCAGATCAAACCGGGAATATTACACGCCGCAGACCCTCTCCATGAGGATCCACCAGGCTAGACATCAACACAAAGCATTACATTACATACTGACGAATCAAAATAACGAATCAATAGACCGATTTGGTCTTCCGTCACTGACTTACAAATCAAAATACATCAACTCATCCAGACTCATACACATGCAAGGGTAAAATACTTGCAACGATTTAACAATAAGACAAATGGAAAAGACAATACAATAGACTCGACTAATCAAGTCAAACTGCCTTCGTGTGATTAGTATCATTCGTCTTTCATCATCCCTCGTGCCGATCCCGTGTCTTGCTCCCGACAACCCGCATGTACCGGACACAACATGATATCCACCCCGACATTACTGGGGTTAGCAAACTCCTTTGTTTCGCTAGTGCAAGTATAAAGTGCAAATACGAGCCATACACAACACATTCCGAGAATACAACGAAAGACTTCCCGAGATATATTTAGTTAAAAATAGTTCAAGTCTTGAAAGTAGAAACGAAGTAAGTAAGCACTTTGAAAACATTTCCAAATCTCGGGAGTTTTAAAAACGTTAGAAATTGAAAAATTCTAAAGTTCCTCGAAAGCCATTTAGGTCACACCAAAGTTCATTTTTCAAAATACAAATCCGTTTAACAAAACACGGGGTCCACGACCCAACCATTCCGGTCACAAAACACAGGGTCCACGACCCGATCATCCACTTCAAATCACTTACAAGGACACATTACACATAACACATTAATCCTATGCCATTCTAGCCAAGCACCAAGACTCGATATACAATGTCTCTCAACCCCGAGCACAAAGCATTGTGATACTCGGACAATATCACAATTAACGATAACATCGTCATCCTCAAGATGAAAAACCACAATCGGTAACCCGCGGCCGTACCCTTAGTATCGACCCCGGACATCCCGTCGGACACTCCGGTGGGAAACCACTTCCGCGGCCGTACCCTTAGTATCGACCCCGGACATCCCGTCGGACACTCCGGTGGAAGTTCATCCACACACGCACCCAAGTCCACTCGTGGCCGTACTTTAGTATCGACCCCGGACATCCCGTCGACACTCCGGTGGAAGGAACAACACACACACACGTTCCAAAATCACGCTTGCAAACCACAAGCCTCGAAGGTTAATCACAAGATATATAGTCGAGGTACCTTGCTAGAATGGCGATTCATACAACATATATTCACAACCAAGTAATGATACGATTCATGCTAGAATTTTCAACGATGCAGCTAGTACAAATAACATAGCAACGAGGGAAAATACCTATCCAACCACGCCGAACGACACAATGAGACAGGATCATCAATATGCATACGTTCCATATATATCTCAAGGAAAGGTTAAGCTATAAATCCTCAACGTCATAATCACACAAAACAATACCCCACACATACTTAGACAAGCATATTTAACAACGAAATCATACGAGTCATCTTTAAAGGAAGTATTGAAAAGCATATCAATTCCTTTGAAAGTTAATTATAGACATTCATAAATCACGTATCGAAAATTACTAACTAATATATCCCCAAAACACGTAATGTATGGGCAAGATACTTGCCTCGAATAAGAACAACGCGAGAATCGACCAAGTAGGTTGGCCCGAACCGACTACGTACCCGCCGACTCCACCGAACGCAAACTCACGTACATAAACTACGAAGGACAAAAAATAACAATGAAATGAATACCATAACACGACTCAAAGCCGTTGAATTCAAAGAACGAATGACGAAAGTTCACGGATTACCCCAAAATGGCCAAGAACACGATTCGTTCCACAAAACCCGAAAACGGAATTCCAAGTTGAAATATGGATATACAATCCATAGAATATGTTTAACAACATCATTTAACCATAATCGATCCATCGAAAACGGATGAAAAACGAGTTCGGGGACAATCCCCCAAAAAGTCAATTCGAAGGAAATCAAGAAATATACTTCGATTCGACGAAGAACAATGGATTAAATGATGTTAAACACAAGAATACTATCAAGATTAATCATACCCATCATGAATTAATCAACAACACGGAACGAATCGGACGAAAATGCAAAAATCCCCAAATTCACGAAATTAGGGTTCTAAGGAAGATTACCTTGATTCGCTGAATCAAAGGTTGATAACGGACGATCGATTGATGTTATGGACTCCATAACTTCATGGTTTTGTTGTTAAACAACATGGCTTCGTCGCCCATGAATCGCCACTCGCGGATGGAGAAGGAAGGAAATGAAAAACGAAGTGAAATGTGACTGCTCAGCCATATTTATACTGGCCAGACTAGCGTGCGCTAGCCTTCCCGGACTAGCGTGCGCTATCGGCCGGTATCGGCCGAGCACCCTCGGCCAGGGCCCACACGACCGGCATCACACGACCAACCTGCCGACCAAACCCGCCGACCCAACTCCCGCTAGCGTGCGATACGGCCGGATACTGCGCGCGCTAGCCGCTCCGGTAGCCCCGGGTGAATCGCCGGCAGTAACGACGCTAGCCGGCCAACAGCGTGCGCTACGCTGCCGACTAACGCGCGCTACGCTCGGCGTAGCGTGCGCTACCCGATCTGGCCGAGTCAGAACCTCGAAACCCATCGCCCGGGCCGATGGCGACGCTAGCCACCGGCGGCGTGCGCTACACTGCCCGGTTAGCGCGCCTTTCCGGCCAGTGGCGTGCGCTCGCGGTTCTGCCGCACCGTCCGGCCGGTGCCCGCAATCGTCCGGCGATCCGCCACCGTCCGGCGATCCCGCAACCGCGTGGCTCGACGACCGACGAAAACGCACGGAACGAACACGACGAAAAGTTCGCGGACAACATAAACGACTCGAAATGAAAGCGTAATACCATAATTAGTCATACGCGACCGAGAAACGGGTCGAGACAACAATTACAGATACGGATACCCGTAACTTTCAAGAAATTACAAAATGGCCCAAAACGCCCGGAAATCACGATACGTGATCGAATAACCAAACCGAAGTTCACAACACGTCTAACAAAGTTAAACGGACTTGCGGGAAACTCGAAACAGCAGTTTCGGTCGAGATTCGCAAGAATCGAACTCAAGTGCAGAAAAGTCGCTAAAAAGCACAGAACTCAACAAAACAACACCGAAACGAACTCGGATGACAAAAAGTGTAGAATTAATCATTCTCAGAATGACGAAGCGGTCATGAGCGAGTCGTCAAAACGGACTCCGACCGAAAAAAGAAATTTACCGAAAATCGAAAATTGCGGATATTACAGACAGGACCCGGACCCCACCCGTACATATGAAATGTACGAGTTGGCGGGTCGACGGGTCGGCCACGGGTCCGGGTCCGGGTTCGACCCGCCGGGTCACGGGTCCGACCCGTCTCTTTTTTTTTATTTTTTATGTATATAAAACTTTTATTTGTTATCATTTTATACACGAAAAATAATTATAAGTGAAAAATGACATCATTTGAAAAAATTAGCTTGTATTTAATTTTATGTTTTTACTTAAAATTAAACTGCCTACGTATCCCCGTGAGGAATCAAAGCTCCACGTAGTTCTTTTACTTGAGAAGAGTTAAAAAAATGGGCTTGTATTTAATTTTAAGTTTTCACTTAAAATTAAATTGCCTACGTATCCTCGTGAGGAAGCCCTACGTAGTTCTTTACTTACCTGACTTACCTTACTTACCTTTAGTCGAAGTCGATGTCGTCGTCGTCTTGATCATCGGTTTGACTCATTTGACTAGACTCTCCTTCAGTAGTGCCTTCTTGATAGGCATCTTGGTCCGCTAATAGGTCATCCCATTTATTTTCTTGATCTCGTTACTCGGTTTTTGTTGCGTCTTTAAGTATCATTTGAGCCTCGAGATTTTTTGGCGTCATTCGGGATCTCCGCTCGTCCAACATATAGCCTCTCTCACTAAAAGCACTCTCAACGGGGATTGTGGATGCGGGCACTGCAAGAATTTCTTGTGCCATAATGGAAAGTATGGGAAATTCGGTTCCCCTTCTCTTCCACCAATCCAACAGATCAAAGGTACCTGCATTGTCATCCTCCGGCACAAAACTAGTTGCATAATATCTACTAAGGTCATTTCTTTGACCGGCGTTACTACCACCCCTATTTCTTGCTATATTATAGAGTTGTTGTTGAAATGGGTTAGTGGGAGTTCTGTCGAATTCCATGTTAAATGTATTTGTAGTCTTAGTTCTTGTTTTTTGAGTTTGAATCTTATCACCATATTTAGAAGAATATTCAGAAAAAACAGTTTTTAAACTATTTTTCAAATCAATTTTTACTTGTTCAACGTCAGGAATATTTTCAAATAAAGTTTGACTTTCAACACTATCCACAATATTAGGAAAACCCAAATTTTTAAGAATATTATAATATATTTCAAGTAATTGTTCTACTTGAGCTAAATTCAAATCGGGAGATAAAACAGCACTAATCAAGAAAACATCATGAATACGATTAAAGTATTTTAGCCATTTTAAACACATATTGTAAATATCATTCGATAATCTTTCGGATTTACTACAAGCATCCATTTCAGATACAATAAAACAACAATGAAATAAAACTTTAGGAGACGTGGGATAATAACAACCACTTAAATCTTTAGTTGCATTTTCAAAAACCCTTAATAGTTTTATTAAATCTTTAGTTTCATCCCAATACGTTGGCAATAAATAAAATCCTTCTACGCGAAAATACGTATCAAAAAATTCACACAATAATTCTTTATATTCATTAGTTGAATTTAACATCTCATAAGTTGAGTTCCATCTATGTTTTACGTGCGGAGTAAAAATTGGGTTGCATTTGTTTTGACTTTAAAAATTTTACCCATTGTCTAGCTAACTTAGTGCGATTATGTAAAAACAAGACACATTTTCTAATTGGTTCTATTGCCTCATCTACAAATTTTAATGCATCTTGTACACATAAATTTAGAATATGACATATACATCTAGTATGAAATAATCGACCCGCTAAAACAGGATTGCAAGCTTGTATTAAAGCTGGTACACTTGCAGTATTAGAACTAGCATTATCAAAACCAATTGTGAAAATTTTATCTTTTAAGCAATAAAAAGTTAAAATTTTAATAATTGCTCTAGCTATATTATCTGCACTATGTGTACAATTAAATTTTTTAAACGCAAGTAATCTTTTGTTTAAGTTCCAATTTTCATCAATCCAGTGTATAGTTATTCCCATATAATCATTTTTTTGTTTAAAATCTGCCCAAGTATCTGCAGCTAAAGAAACTCTATGATTTATAGATCTAAAATAAGCTCGTAGTGCAAGTTTATGTTGTTTGGCTATGTATACTACTTGTCTAGTCATTATGGTACGTGGAATTCTTTTAATAGAAGGATTATAGGCATTTTGCATCCTGTATTCCCAACTCGTACTATCCGCAAAATTAAAAGGTAAAGATTCTTGTGCACATAATTTTGCCATTTGTTCTCTAGCAATTTTTTCATTATATTTATAAAGTTGAGATTCAGACATACCTTGATTGCCGACTGGCCCGGCTCCAGTAGAAGGTTGGAAGTTGAGTTGACTTTGTGACTTTTGTTCTCCGTGGACCGAGGCATGGTTATTCTCAAAATGCCTTTTAAAATTTCCATATCCATCCCCGGCTTTATACGGATACTCTTTTGAGCAGTAGTTGCAAGATACCTTCATCGAACCATCCGACATTTTTTCCTTGTTAAAGTGTTTTGAAAAAAGTACGGATATCGGTCTCCTTTCTGCAACAGGGACAAGCTTGTTTCTTGCTTTAGTTTTCTTGCTTCCTCTGCCTTTCACATTTTCTTCCTCCTCGGACGATAACTCCTCAACATAAGGAGGTTCTTCTTCAGCTTGGCTTGCCGCAGGACGCTTCGACTTTGATTTTTGCGTCGGAGTTGGTACGCCATGAAGAGTGCGCTCGAATGTTGCATATGTTTGATTTAACATAGCTTCATCGATTTCATGGTCCATTTCTTCGTCGATGTTTTGCAGTTGTTGACGATTCGGGACACGTCGAAATCCCCGGAGATCAACTTCTTCTTCACTGGTAGTTGTTGTACTACCGTAATAGATATTTTCATGTATAGCATCATATTCAGCTTCTTGACTTTCATTTTCAAAACCGGGTGGAGTTTGGTTTTGGGGCTCCCGAATAATTATTCCAGATGGTTTCTTCGATTTGCCCCAAACACCCATTCGCTCGAACTTGGACATTTTGGATTTTTTGGGAGATGTAGCAATACCCTTTCCCTTGTCAGAACTCGGCATAATGATAAAATGCGAAAAAAAAAGAGAGAGATTAAGTAGTATAGCAATTAGCAATGAGAGTTTGAGAGATAGATAGTATTGAAAGTGTGGAAAAATTGTGTTGGGGAGGGGGGTATTTATAGATAGGAAATTTTTTTTTTTTTATAAAAAATTGGACTAGCCGTTAGACCCGCCGGGTCACGGGTCCGACCCGCCGGGTCTAACGACCATTTTTTGATTTTTTTTTTTGTTTTTTTTTTATATTTCCTCCGGGTCGACGGGTCGGACCCGGCGGGTCGCCGGGTAGGGAGAAGCTCGACCCGGACCCCACCCGTGTATACCATGGGTCCGGGTCGGCGGGTCGCACGGGTCAGCCGGGTCCTGCACGGGTTAACCGGGTCCGGGTCGGCGGGTCGACCCGACGGGTTGGGTCGTTTTGGGCACCTCTATGTCCGTTGTCGTTCACTCAAAGATGTTGAAGGAGACGTATAGGGATTCCTATACTGTGGGCTGCAGACCATGAACTTGTTAAATTTCCCACCCGAGGATGCTATGTATAGGGTTCCCTAGATTGTGAGACGCGGAACATGATTAACCAAGCGATGTACGTTGAGATTTTGGGTCGTGGCCCTTGTTGTTGATCGATGATCTTGTAATGAAAATGTGACAATTATTCCGAAAATCAATTCCATAATATTGATATTTACAAAAATATGTTATATATTTGAATATTGAAATACAATACATATTTATCATTGTACTTGCACTAGCATTCCCATCGAGAAATGTGAATTGTCGTGAATTTTTTAGCTTGATGAATCTTAGTGAAATAACTTGGGGCGCTATATTATGTCTCTAGCGTTTTGGGGGTGTAACACAATTCCACCATAATATCTGAGAAATATTTCCGTCAAGAAACCAAAAAAATAAAAATAATGATGAAATATACTACTATTCAACTCAGAAATGACTAAAATACTTGTTTTCTATTTAAAAAAAACAGAAGTATATGAAAATTATTTTTTACGGTGTGCTGGCTAAAATCCCACATCTCACTTATTAGGCTAACCTTCAAGGGCAAAATTAGTATTTAACCCACAAAAATTTTATGTTGCTCTATATAGTTAATAAAATTCCTATCATCGGCCATATTACCTCAAGTGGATAGATAAAATCAAATACTTGATTAAAAACAATTAAAAATAAAACATTATCTTTTAATTATTTGCTATATTTAATTAATAAATATAAATAATCAAGGGAAAATGCCTCTCACGCCCGTGACCATCTTAAAAGTCCGTTCTTGGCCTTCTCGCGCGAGCAAACTCGAGTTCCTGGAAAGAAGTTGTTTCTTATCAATTTGAAGAACACCTCTACAACTAGCTCCAGTGGTTTGAAACGTTTTCTTATTCCATAAATTGAATTCGAGTTTTTCTCTTGTTTGTTCTTGTTGTCGGTCGTTGTTACGGATAGAATGAATTTTTTTATGGAATCTCTCTCTCTCATTTTTTCTTAGGAGATAGATATGTAAGTTAGGATTGAAATTTAAATCGTGCTACGATTTGTGATCTGCATTTCCAATCTGAACTTGTTTCATAGTGGTCATGAAATTTTCTAGCTTGTTAAATATTTTTACATAAGCTCATCCTTCTCTTATTTATTCAAAATACCCTATGACATTTTGAATTACTATAAGTGGTTATTTAAATTATCAGTTAGTGCTTTTAATATTGTTGGTGTGATATTTTTTATATCTGTTTTGAGTTCATCATTCTGTTATTTATTCAAAATACTATATGATATTTTGAATTACCTTATAGTAATTTAAGAAGTTCGATGATTAATTAAATTAATAGCTTGTGCTTTTAATATTGTCAGTGTACTAGTACCTAACAAGAGTCGAACAGCCAACTACTGGAGTTGAACTACCAATTGATATTTGTATTACCCATGGGTAATTCTATATACAAGTTTGTAATTACTAGCCTTCACGGAAGGATTGAGGATAGCTTGGGATAGAAGAATACAAAAATTAGTGGTGGAAATCGACTTTGAGGTGGTCTTTAAGCTCTTCCATTCAAAGAATACTACACATCACCCCTTTTATAACCTGTTAGAGGATTGTCCGAGTTTCCAAAGATTACCATGGGAGATGGCGTTACATCATACCAAGAGAGGTGGAAATGAGTGTGTGGATTTACTTGCTAAACTTGGGCAAGAATGTATTGGATTCCAGCTCTGGACTGACCCCCCTCTGGCGTTGACATCTATCCTGGCGTCTGTAACACCCCCAGAGTACGACCGGGAATGTCACACGCCGTAGACCCTTATCACAAGGATCTACCAGGCTAAGCTCCAAAAGACTACTCAATGATTGACCGACCGGGGTCAAAATTAAATGCAAAGCAGACCGACAAGGTCTTTAACCAATTCAGAAAATAACGACATTCACATTACAATGACAATAATAAACTTGAACACCGAAAAGAATGACAACTCAATTTAATAAATGAAAACTGCACCCATGCAAGGGTGAATACTCGAACGACAGAGAAATACCGACCAACTGAAACAAAGGAAAAGACTCTGACTCTGGCGTGATTAGTATCATTGTCCTCCATCTCCTTCCAAGTCAATCCTGTGATCGCTCAGCCGCCAAAACTCGAGCGCATAACAGCACCCACCCCCGAAACTCGGGGTTAGCAACTGGAATTTTGCTAGTGCAAGTACATAATATACAAGATATACGAATAATAACAACTCAAATCTCAACAATGTGAAGCCTTAACATAAACCACACATTCCCATAGTCCACAGAATAGTATCACATACACAAAGTGAAAGATAATCACATAGTCATATTCTCTGCTTCGAACATAACACCAATGAAACTTTAAACGAGCCCAAGGAGTCGAAAAATCCCTTTTTATACAAGGAAAAAGTATTTTGATAAGAAAGTTTGAAAACATCATTATTGACTCAGCCATCATGGGGTTTTGAAATTCAAACGGAATACTTTTAGAAAATACTTCAAAACTCTCGGATCCTCGACCCAACATGTGGAAAACAATTTACAAGAAAACCATTACAACGTTATTCGGTCCTCGACCCAATGCACGAATAATCATCACAAGACAATCAAAGGCACAACCTCTCATTCGACAATTCCTGCTCAAGACCCTTGATTAATTAACCCTGAGATTTCACAAACATCCTTGGTTAATTAACCCCGATACCAACGTCTTAAAAACAATTTGAAACAAGCTTTCAAAACACGAATCACAGTCTATATCGAGACCAAGATTTTAAAAGAGTTGAAAGAACTTTGAAATACGAGGATTGTTCGTAACGGGTCTTAGCTATCACTCGAATATCCGTTACCAACAAGCCCAGCGCCTCCTTGCACACTGCACCGGCGTTCACTCCACTATGTTGGCCGCCCCTTGAACATGTCACCGCGCCGGCGATCACTCGACAGAGCCCCTTGCACGCGCATTAGGTAACACCGGTGTTTACTAAACATATGGAGCCGCACATTGCGGCATACACCGTGCCGGAGTGCACGCCCGCCCTCGAGAGGTTCCGGATACGACGTTTCTCACAACAAGTATCCACATTATCACAAACATCAAGCACATGGACAAACGTCACAACAATTTTCAACTCGGTACATCAAGTTACACAATTTTCTCCGCCAGTCCATAACCACACAAATAAACAATAACACGTACGTTATCAATCAAACTCAATCACAATAAGACTTCAAGCATAACCAACCAACACCGCACATATATCCCTATATTGCGACTCAACCGAATATATATATATATATATATATATATATATATATATAACCTTACTATATTATAAGAGTAAATATAGTTTACCCATCAATCCAAGTCGAGTACGTCATCTAGTGTTAGTATTCATCACTCGTCATTCACCAATATAAGCGCTTATATCAATATATGTATATACATACATATATTTAACATATAAATATATATACATATATAAAACTAGACATATATATACATACACACATATATATATATATACACATTTATACATCCGTATAAATTCATACACTTCGACAACAATGATTTCACGCAGTTACAATTCGTATATCAAGGTACTTGCCTCAAATCCAAAGCACGCGGTTTACGAAAAGCTTGACCTAAGAACCTCGAATCTTTCAACTAGGTCGAAATCACAAGAACAATATAATTACTACGAAGTCAATCACAAGAGGGATGGAAAACATACGAAATTCCCAACAAGAATTCGTAGAAACAAAAGATCGAACACTTGGGGTTCAATATTTCCCCAAGAACAACAAGAACATAATCCGGACCCGAATACGGTAAGAAATACGAATCAAATCATAGGAAGAGAATCGATATAATCGATTGATGATATACAACAACAAGAATCAAGAAGAACAACTCGAAACTCGAAGATTCCGTAAATATAGAGGAAGGTATTACATGATGTTTACCTCGAATCGAAGGTGAAGAACACGGATTAAGGATGTTAAACAACACCAAGAACTCAAGCAAGATGTAAACTTGGAGTTACAAGACCCCCAAATCACCTTCCAATCACCTAAGAGTCGCCCAGCCACGGAAAGACGAAGTGTAGGTGAAGAAATGACGAATTCGGTCAACTCCTGGGTATATAAACCCAAGCCGTGTTACGTACGTTAGCCATAGGCAGCTAACGTACGTTAGCTTGTTAACGTACGTAAGACTCCCATGCTTATGTACGTAACGAAAATCGCAGAATTCTCTGTACTATTTTACAAAGGCCGTTACGTACGTAACTGAGACATGCATTACGTACGTAAGGTGCCTATTTGGGGCGTACAGGCAGCTAGCACAAGAAGGCAAGAAAGGAACCGAAAAAAATCAATATGCAATGGTGAACAACTCCCGATGGTACGAACGTAAAGGATTCGAGGCGACGAACTTAAGTGTTGAAGGAAAACCTATTCCCGACTACCCGAAGGTTCGGAATACGATAACAGAAGTGATCACCCCCAAACTTTGGGAAATTACGAAACGGCCCAAAACGTCCGTAAATCACAATATGACATCAAGCAACCGAACCGAAACTCACAACACGTATAACAAAGCTCAACGGACTTATAGAAAACATGAAACCGTAGTTTCGAACCATTATCACATGAAATGAATCAAATAGCGGGAAAAGTCGCTCAAGACACGGATTCGGGTAAAACAGCACCGGAACAACTCGGATGACCAAACACGCAGAACGAAACATTATCAAAATGTCAAAACGCTCGCAAGTGAGCTTCTGGAAACCAGAAAGATGCCAGAAACGAAAAAGTACCGAAAGAGAAAATCACGGGTATTACAGCGTCGGAGGCCAATTACTAGTCTAATTGTCTATTTTGTCTTTGTTTTTTTTCTCTTCCGATGGAGCAAAAAAAAAAAGTTTGTAATTGAAAATTTCAAGAAAAACATGACCAACGACGGTATAAAAATAACCGGCGATCGACTGTGTTTCTCGGTCATGATCAACAGTTAGTGCTTTTAATATTGTTGGTGTGAGATTTTTTTATATTTGTTTTAAACTCATCATTCCGTTATTTATTGAAAATGCTAAAATATTTTGAATTATTTTATGGTAATTCAAGATGCTCGATAGTTATTTAAATTAACAGTTAGTGCTTTTAATATTGTCGGTAGAACAATTTACAAGTTTGTAATTGAAAATCTCAAGAAAAACATGACCAATGGTACAAAAATAACCGACGATCGACTGCATCCAGCGATTGTGATCAACGGTCTTCGACGGCCATCGGTACCCGGTAGTATCATTATTTAGACCTGACAATTTACTCGTGTCGTGTATTTTCATATCGTGTACTTTCGTATTTCGTGTACCAAAAGTCCAAACCCATACACGACACTAAATGAATTCGTGTCGTGTCATGTACCGCGCAAATTCGTGTCGTTTCGTGTCATGTTTTCGTGTCAGACACATAATATAAAATAAATATTATAATATTATGAAAAATAATAATTTTAATATTATTATATTATTTTTATAGGTTTTAATAGACGAAATGTGTTGGAACATTTTGTTCCATACATAAATTAAAAATGTTTTGATGATTAAAGGCGATAAACAAAACAAAACAACGAAGAGGCGAAGCCAAGAATCGAAGAAAACGAAGCTGGAAAATAGTGTTCTGCACAAGCCTAACGTACGTAACTAAGCATGATTAACGTACGTAATTGAAGCAGCCTTACGTACGTAATGAGAGTAATATAACGTACGTAACACAGTTCAAACCAGATGAACGTTGGACGAGTCGAAGTAAAAAAGGTGGCAACGGTCATATGACGTCAGCAGTGACGTACTATTAACGTACGTAATAAAAAGTATGATAACGTACGTAAAGAAAGAAACGAATGTTACTGGACTGAAATTGGGAGAAGCTAACGTACGTAACAGTGTCTGGTTAACGTACGTAAATGAGCTTACGTACGTAATGGGAAGTATATAGCGTACGTAATGAAGGTCCTGGCAGCTAACGGCTAGTTTGATCAAGAAGCCTATAAATACTATGTCTATGGTATTGATCAAGCACAACAACTTCAAGCATACTACACATTCATCTGAGATTGATATTCATTGTATTGTTGTTGTAATATTGAGCTTACATTGAGTGATTGAGTGTTATACACAAAATCATACACGAGTTGTAAAAGAAAAGATACGATAGGATTCGGTGTTATTAGGATCAAGGATCCGGCATTGTTAGAATCGCAATCGCTATCTTCGTGAGGTTTATCTAGTACCCATAGAAATCTAGAGCGGTTGATTCCTTGTCCGATAGAAAAGGAAAACGGTTTAACTTGAACCGACGCAAAGACAAGTACGAGTGGTTTATCACGGACCAATAGAAGACGTGATTGTAACGGTTATACCTCGACCGATAGAAGAGAGACGTAGAGGTTTTTATCTTGATCCTATAGAAAAAGATACCGAGAGAGGACGTAGGCTCGTTTATAGCCGAACCTTTATAAATCCTCGTGTCCTTTATTTTCCGCACTTATATTTACGCTTCCGCAAACGGCGCAAATATCCGACCCCGTACCCAACAATTGGTATCGGAGCGGTACTCCAATACGCGGCTTAACATCCGAGGAGAAAAAGATCCAATGGCGTTTCAATTCTCTCCAGTCGAAGGCCTTGCTCTCAACCGACCACCATTCTTCGATGGCTCAAATTATTTGACGTGGAAGAAGAAGATGTCGATATTCATCCGAGCATATGACATCGAGATTTGGAAGATTATTTGCCTTGGCCCAAAAGTTCCCATCAAATCCGACGGTACGCTCAAATCCTTTGAAGAATACGACGATGCCGATTGGAAAAATGACCATCTTAATTGTAAGGCCACCCAACTTTTATTTTGTGCCTTAAATCCCGAAGAGGTCAATCGAATCTCGTCGTGTGAGAGTGCAAAAGAAATATGGAAAATTTTAGAAATCACACACGAAGGGACGACTCAAGTCAAGGAGACGAAAATCAATATGCTTCTCCATGACTACGAGTTATTCATGATGAAAGGTGACGAATCCATCACTAATATGCTCGACCGATTCTCGGTCATCACAAATGGACTTGCGTCATTCGGAAAACCATTATCTAGTAGTGAAAAAGTTAAGAAAATTTTACGATCACTACCTAGCGAATTGGACGGCACCGTGAGCGCGATTATGGAATCCAAAGATCTCAACACGCTTGATTTTAGTGCCCTAGTTGGTTCACTAATCAATTATGAGATTGTATTAAAATCACGAAGTGTCAAGCCAAAACCGAAGGAACGATCATTAGCCATGAAGGCTAAGATGTCGAAAAATAAAAAGATGAAACCCCGGTGGAAGAAAGCGACGAAGAAGCGGCATATTATGCCAAAAATATTTATAAATTCCAAACCTTATTAAACCGGAGGAAGAAGGATATCTCGAGCGAATCTAAGAAGTTCAACAATTCTTGTCGACTATGTGGAAAACAAGGCCACTTCGCTAAGCATTGCCGAGCCAAACCGAAAAAGGAGGTTCTCGTGGCAACATGGAGCGGTGAAGACGAAGACGATGATTTCATCAATCAAAATAATCTCGCTCTCATGGCCCGAAGTTCGTTCGACGACAGCGACGTCGAAAGCCAAGTAAGTACATCCTCCCGTGACGAACTTTTTGATGCATTTGAATTATTGCATACGGATTTTCAAAAAGCTTTATCCGAAATAAAATCCCTTAAGTCTAAAATTATGTAACACCCCCAATCCACTCAGGGATATTACACGCCGTAGACCCTCTCCTCGAGGATCTACTAGGCTGGTAACAACATTTAACATCTCGACAATGCCTTCAAGGCTACAATGACTCAGTAGACCGATTTGGTCTTTCCACAAATACATACAACTCAAATACAACTCATGCCCACGCAGGGGACAAAATACAACCACACCTGCATAACGGAACAATATAGCAAATGAAAATAAAGTACAACTGAACCAACACACGATGTACGGTTCCTCATGTGATTAGTATCGATCATCTTTCATCATCCTTCGTGCCGACCCTGTGTTATGCTCCAAAACCTGAATGCAAAAACAGACATCCACCCCCCGAATACTCGGGGGTTAGCAAAACTCCACTGTTTTGCTAGTGCAAGAACAAAGTGCAAATACGAGCCATACAATTCACATTCCACGAATAACAATAACCAAGGATCCTCAAAGGTCCAAATGAAACGAAAAGCACTTCCCGAGGCAAGAGTTTGAGAAAATATTTCAAAATCGGAATATCATAAATCAATGGAAATAATTTATAAAACGGTTTAGAATGCCATCGAGAGTTTTAATAGAAAACAATTTAGGATTATCAAACCTACTTTTCAAAATCCAAAGACAAAAGGGGTCACCGCCCCAAAGGTTTACTTTCTGAAAAATGATATTAACCAAACCGTTGGGATTTTAGCCCCAAATCCGTAAAACGACCTTTACAAAACCATTGGGATTTTAGCCCCAAATCTCATCAACTCACAGTACACAAGAACGACCACAAGGTTCGTCTTCCAACATCAAAATCCACAAATAAAGGATTTAACACAAACAACAAAATACTCTATAGCCATCCTAGCCAAGTAGGCCAAACGAACAACTTACCTCTTACACACTTAGTCAATGCATGCAATCATGAAAACCGTTCAAAAGCACTCATTTCCGGAAATGCCAATATCAAATTACATTTGTAAAATTCACCACAATTAACCGTCGATCCACACCTCCGTGGACCCCTACCGAGACCCCGTCGGATCTAACCCGTAGTGGTTAAAAGCAAAGCTCGTCGATCCACACCTCCGTGGACCCCTACCGAGACTCCGTCGGATCTAACCCGTAGTGAGCATACACACACACACACACGTTACTCATGCAATACTAATATGCTAAGAATGTAAGTTCATTAAGAATACTCACTAGAGATGGCCATTAACTCGACACCATTATCAAACTCTTCAAAAATACAATAACAAGATTAAATACGGAATACACGATTCCATAACTTAAACAATAGGAGTATCATCATAAAATCCTTCAACGTTCAAAATAACCAAATCATAATCAATTCTCAAAACACCGTTCACAAATCACACTCGTTTTGAAAGAAAGCCTTTAACGAGGCCAAACTGAAATCTTTTGAAACTTCATTTCAAATAACCAAACAAACGCATCAAGACGACCACCGATCATCATATCCATAAAATGGGAAAAGTATGGGCAAGGTACTTGCCTCGAATAAGAACAACGCGGAGAATCGACCGAAGTAGGTTGGCCCGAACCGACTACGAACCCGCCGACTCCACCAAACGCCAACTCACGTTCACAAACTACGAAGGACAAATAATAACAATGAAATGAATTCCATAACACGACTCAAAGCCGTTGAATTCAAAGAACGAATGACGAAAGTTCACGGATTTCCCCCAAAACGGCCAAGAACACGATTCGTTCCGTCAAATCACGAAAACGGAAATCCAAGTTGAAATATGGATATACAATCCATAGAATATGTTTAACAACATCATTTAACCATAATCGATCCATCGAAAACGGATGAAAAACGTGATCGGGGACAAATCTCCCAAAAAGTCAATTTGAAGGAAATCGAGAAATATACTTCGATTCGACGAAGAACAATGGATTAAATGATGTTAAACACAAGAATACTATCAAGATTAATCATACCCATCATGAATTAATCAACAACACGGAACGAATCGGACGAAAATGCAAAAATCCCCAAATTCACGAAATTAGGGTTCTAAGGGAGTTTACCTTGATTCGCTAGATCAAAGGATGATAACGGACGATTGATTGATGTTATGAACTCAAGAACTTCATGGATTTGTTGTTAAACAACATGGCTTCGTGACCCACGAATCGCCACTCGCGGACGGAGAAGGAAGGAAGTGAAAAACGAAGTGAAATGTGACTGCTCAGCCACATTTATACTGGGCCAGACTAGCGTGCGCTTGTAATATCCGTGTATTTTAGTATTCGTGTGTGTGTTGTTTCGGACGTATTTAGTTGAGAATTTATTCGTAATTTCCATGTTGAATTATGGTTATTTGGAACCGTGTGTTTTGACGATCGGAATTGGAATGTTTATGGTTGGTAATTTTCAAGTTTTGTGATTTCCGGAGTATGTTTGTTTTGGACGGAATGTATAAGTGGTGACTCGAGAGTTATGGCCGTAAGATATGAATGTATTACCAAAAGGGTGTTAATAGAATAAGAGTATATATTTCCGAATTGTGATTTACACAAGGGCTGAATTCGATCGATAACCATAAATTCTACAAAAATCCAAAAATTATAAAATTTTACAAGATTGTAGAGAATTGAGTTAGCTTTCCAATGGTTCAAACGGTGAGGCAATCGGAGTCCGGACGAAGGAGTTATGGTCGAAATAGCGGACCCTGGTGCAGTGACACGGCCGTGTCATTTGACACGGGCGTGTCGAGCTATTACTGTTAAGCAAAAACGTTCTGGATGGGTGACACGACCCCTGACTCGACCGTGTTATTTGACACGACCGGAAGTGCAGAAATGCTGAAAAACCCATTTCGGGAGCTATATATATCCTTTGGTCGATTTTTTGGGCATTCTAGCACCTTCCCTTCATCCTCCACCTAGAATCCTCCATCTTAAACTCCAAAATCAAGCCATAAACATGTTCCAAACACTATAGAATCAAGATATCAAGTTCATTATTGAAGAATTATCCATCTCTTGGTTGAATTAAGGTATGTGGTTGAAGTTCTTCAAGTTATTTGAAAGAATTTTGGGGTTTGTTGGGAATTCTTGATTCAAGTTTGTTTTGGATTTGGATTATGTTAGATTATGATATTGTAATCATGTTCCTTTGTTTTCCCTCAAAGTTTATGGATTAAATTTCGAGTTTTTAATCCGTTCTTGGGATCGACCTTTGTCGCCTCCGTAGTGTTCGATTAAATATCTCTAAGGGTAGGACTTAGGGTGAATTCTTCCATTTCCGTGGTGTTGTATTTTGATTCGGTATTATGATGTGTTAGGATCGAATCGTTGAAGGAAATTCGGACCGTACATTCATCCGTTCGCCGTTTCTCGTGTCGTTCAAATTGAGGCAAGTACTTTGATTGTGTTTAATGTACTTCGTGTGAATATGTAAAAATATGATTTGTGCCAATTGTTGATCGAGTGTGTGTGAGCCGAGTAAAACCAGTGAGGGTCCCCAGGGTCCTAGAGTCGTGTTTCCCTACGGATCACTCGGTTGGGCTATACACTGGGAGGGCCTGACGAGGTGTCTCGGGGTGTGTATCTTGCTTGAGAGGTACAGGCCAAGATAGCTCGGGAGGTTGTTTTGTGATGATAAGCTGTGATGTGGTATTAGGAATATCTCGTGATGGCACTATGATTTTCTGTGGTTTTTGTTGATTATTCACTTGTTGTACATATTCTAGAATCATTGTACTTGCACCGCTTCTTCTTGACCCCTTCGGGGTGGATATACTTTGTGTATTCAGTGCACAGTCCAGTGGGAGGACTAGCACAGACGGACACGATCCGGTGGGCGATTGATATCGTACATCATTTTGAGTTGGTGGTCGATGGTCATGGCCAAAGTCGTGTTTTAGTTTTGTACTCGCGCGGGTACTGTCCGGTGTTGTATGTCATGTCATTATTAATGGTTAATGATGTTGTTGTATTCCATTGTGAACGGTTGTATTGGTTATGTTCCACGGGATGATATGTTGTTTGGTATTGTGATGTGTGTCATGTTAAAATTGAAGTTGGTTTTGATTGTATGAACGTTTATGTTTGTTGTATTTAATGTGTTTTATTTGGGTCTAAGCCTGGTAGGTTCTCCAAAAAGGATCTACGGCGCTGTAATATTCCTGTAAATCACGGGGATGTTACAGAATATGGTATCAGAGCCTAGGTTTATGGATACCTAGGCTGTCGGTGTTTTGGGTCTGTTAAATTGAGTCAGTTGTTGTCTACGATATCATTGGCATGCTACCACCCCGTGTTGCCTATGCTGGAAGACTCTTCGGATGTTGGTTGTTTCTTCCATTCGGAAATAATTACCTTAATATTGTGCAATATATTATTGTAATCGTTTCCTTGTTGAACCATTCTTATTCTTCGGTATGCCGAGAGGTAGAGATTTCCGTCAACGCGGTCGTGGTCGAGGCCGTGGCAGAGTAGTAGTGTCCGAGTCCGAGAGGTCCGTTTCAGAATCGGCATCTCGTTCTGCGATTAGGTCGGACCCGATCCCTTCGGGAGGTTCAGATGGAGGCTCGGAGGCCGAAGTGCCTAACGTTCTTCAACAAGTTGTAACACAAGTGCACCAACTGGCACAAGTGGTGCAGAATATTAATACTGGCAGAACGGTTGAGGATCGATGGCTTCAAGAAGTTATGAAAATGAACCCTCCCAGATTCGATGGTTACGGTGATGCGAACAATTGGGATCATTGGTTAGTTGAGCTGGAGAAGATCTTTGACGGTATTGGTTGTCCTGAAGCCAAGAGAGTCCCGATTGCTCAATATCTGACAGTTGATGACGCTTCTGATCGGTCAAAAAACTTATCCTAAAAATAGGAGTTCTTGAGTCGCTCGCAAATATATACGAGGTAGAAGTAGTTTGTGGTGAGTTCTACCAAGGTCTTTTCTCTCGAGGATTGTCCAACAGGGCTTCGTATAATTTTTTGTTACAAATTGCGAGAAATAAATACTAAAATATTAAAAAAGATATTTTTGGGTTTTTTAAAAATTAACTAAATGCACTATATTTTAAACCAAACTATTTTATATAAGACTATTTTATATAAGACTATTTTATATAAGACTATTTTTAACTAGACTATTTATATTAAGACTATTTATATTAAGACTATTTATACTAGACTATTTATATTAAGACTATTTATATTAAGACTATTTATACTAGACTATTTATATTAAGACTATTTATACTAGACTATTTATATTAAGACTATTTTTATTAAGACTATTTATACTAGACTATTTTTAACTAGTGAAAATGAATAGAATTAAAATGAGTTGGGAATTTATAAAATCTAGGGGATTACGGGTTCATTAAATTAGGTATTTAATTAAGTATAGGAATTGATTTATATGGATATAAAAGAAAAATGAATGTTTATCGAGTAATCAACTTTTCACCTCCGTACTTTCGTAATCAAAGATGTCTTAATCGTCACTTTTTTAAGATGTTGATAACAAGATTAACACTTGATAGATTGAAAAGATGTGTTTCCAATACACTTAACAATCAATCAAGGAGGTTTCACTAGTAGAAATAGGATATGATCAATCTCTATTTAAACCAATTAGTCCTTTCATTTCTCTAACTTGACTATTTTTAGGATAAACGATCGTTCATCGAGTAATCAACTTTTCACCTCCGTACTTTCGTAATCAAAGATGTCTTAACCACTTTCGCAATCTTAAGATGTTGATAACAAGATTAACATTTGATAGATTGAAAAGATATGTTTCCAATTCACTCAACAATCAATCAAGAAGGTTTCATTAGTAAAAATAGGATATGATCAATCTCTATTTAAACCAATTAGTCCTAAAAATAGTTTAAATCAATCAAATACTCAATATATAACCTAATAGAAATCCCCTTCCCTAGGAAGAAAGATTAGCTACTCATCGGTTTATACATACTAAAATTATAATAGAAATAATTGATATATATAATATATATATATAGAAACTTTTAATTACTAGAACTTAATGACAATAGATAAAACTTACTTGAATATGATGAATCAAAGTGCAAGAAACAAACTTCAAAATATAACTTCAAACTTGTTTAAAGGTTACAAGCTTACAAAATTTGAAAGTAAAACACTAAGTAAAATACTAAGTGCTTATTGATCAAGCACTTTTCAATTACAAACTAAATGAAAGAAAAACTTCAAACCAAAAATAAAATACAAACTAAAATTGAAAGTTCTAAGGAAAATATATTGCTAAAGGAAAGGAGTATTTCTTAGCAAGAAGTTGAGGATTTCTTGGTAAGAATGTGTGTTGGGTTGCAATGGGTGAACATGTCCTTTTATAGGTGATTTTCAAGAATACAATTGATTATTTAATTCAAAATATCTATTGTAATATCATTTTTTTAATTCTTTGTTCACACTTCACCCATGTCTTTGAATTTTCAGATTTTTGACCAAAAAAATATCTTGTGGTTGATTTCACAAGTTGGTCAAAAGTGGACTAATTTTGCATGGCATCTGCTGAAACACGGCGATGAAAAACGACCCAGTTTGCCCCGTGTTGTGCGCCGTTTTGTGGTGACTCGGTCTCTTCCGGAATACGCGCGAGGACACGGCGCTAAATGCCGGCCGTGTGTGAAACGGCCCAAGACACGGCCTCTTTTGCGCCGTATGTGAAACGGCCGACAGAACATACCCATTTTGCGCCGCTTTTGTATGGTCGTTTGTCTGGAAAAATTCCGTCGTTGGATTTGATCTTGTTTTCCGTCCTTTTGATGCTTCATGTCGCAATCAGAAATAACCATTTTTAGCTCATGTTTGGACATATCTGTAAAATATATATTTTCAATCACAAATCAGTACAATTATGCCCGGAAAAATGAATATTTTGTATATGAATTTTAGATCAATTATGCACCAATCAAATACCCCACACTTAAATTCTTGCTAGTCCCGAGCAAGACTCTTTATTAATCACACACAAAATAAAAATTAAAAATTAAAATAAGACATAAAATAAAAAATAAAAATAATACACACAAATTTAAGAAAAATAATTATATATAAAGATAAAAAGAGATCAAAATGCCATTAATACACAATAACCAACTTTATACAAGAGATAGAAATGAATCAAGATTCAAAATAAATCTACTAACGATTTTGAAGTTAAAACACGGTTTTTATTTTTGTAATTCCAAAATACAAGGTTTTCCACCCAAAAGGTTGATTATTTCTTTCCCACTCGTGACTTCACACGACTCCCTTTGATGGTTGCTCTCGATCACTCGTTTATTTTTCGACTCAATATGAAGAAGAATTTCATCGGCCATCAAATATTGTGATTTTCACAAAATTGAGTGTATTGAAATTCAGCTGCTAATTAATTCAAATCTGCTCATAAACTACATCCCTTTTAGTGATAGCTTTCACACCGTTATTTGCTAACGTGTAGCTCTTTTCACTAACACAATTTCTATCTCATTATTTTTCTTTCGTAAAAAGGTGATAGCTTTCACACCGTTATTTGCTAACGTGTAGCTCTTTTCACCAATTTTTCTGAGACGGCAGCTACGCACCAACAATGGTTAGTCCTTTATTATTCGCAAAATTTAAAACTTCCAAAATTAGGCATTGTTCAGCTCAACACTTCTCCTTTTCGTCATTTATTTTTTTAGGTGATAGCTTTCACACCGTTATTTGCTAACGTGTAGCTCTTTTCACCAATGACTCCTTTTTTTTTAGGGAATAGAATTTTTGCAGAAAATCATTTTTTAGTTAAGCATGAAAAATCAAAAACTCCACAAATTAAGTAAATTTCAGTTTTATTTTTCATCAACCAATTGATTCTTCTTTTCTCAAGGTAACGAATGACTCGATTTTATATGATAATTACAAGGCTTGGAAAGAGAGATTAAGGCTCAAAATTTTTTTTTTTGGAATATACAATTTTTTTACCGGTTAAAACAATTTTAGAAGCTTGTATATAGTTAATTTATTGGTGTTTATGGCCAGATCTAGAAATCTCACAAATCAAAATACTATATATATATATACTAAAAAAAAAAATTTAAGGCAAATAAAAACACACCAAAATACTAACACACTAAAACATACTACAACAAACCACCCCCAAACTTGAAAATAAACCTGTCTCGCTTTATAAAATAAAAATAAAAATCAATGCGTAAAAGCGTAATACTCCCCGTTAAGAAAGTTGATGTCCGAGCCTAACGCCTTTTAGAATCTGCAAGAGAATAAATATACGAGGCACACACAAAAGAAAATAAAATATACTCGTAAGTATAACATAATTTTTAGATGCGCATCAAGAAAGTCCGAAGAGTCGCCTTACGCGCCATCAAAGTTTTTATAAAAGCAAAACACGAAATAAAAATTACAAAGAATACATAAATCGCGAATAGATGCGCGTCAAGAGATCAAGAAGAAACTCCTTAAGCTGCCATCATTTATCACGATTATTACACACGACAGAAAGTAAAAATACAAGAGGTCCGTCATGGGTTATCAAAGGGAGAGGAATGAATCCACTTTTCGTTTTGTCACTGTAAAATCTTCTACCTGCACAATTTTAGCTAGATTTGGATCCGGTTGAGGAACAAATTCATTGAGTTTTTGATTAGTTCTTCTGGTGTGGTTGCAACGACTATGATTCGTTTAGCACGCTCGGAAATAAAACCCTTTTCGGCAGAGTAGTGGATGAAAGACAGTAAACCATCAAAGAAACCATTGACATTAAGCACTCCTATTGGTTTTTTGATGAACATTTAGCCGGGCCTGCAACCACATGAAAAAGTTCCTCAAGGGTGCCAAAACCACCGGGAAGGGCGATAAAGGCGCTTAATTATTTATCATGTGAGTTATGCGATCTTGCATATTCACAGATCTAAACTCATCTCCAATAGTTGACCGGTGATTTTACTTTCGGCAGAGGTTTTGGGATTACTCCCAATACTCTTACTCCTTCCATATAGGCAGAAGCAGCAGCTCGTCCCATTAATCCTAAACTTCCTCCTCCGTAAACTACATGAATGCATTTTTCTCCTAAGGTACGACCCAAGTCGTGGGCCTTGATGAAGCATGCCTCTTTTCCGTAACTAGATCCACCAAAAATGCAGACTATGTAAAATTTTTTTGTGTAAGAAGATGCCACCATTTTTGAAAAGAATTTTTTTTTTTTTTTTTTGATTTTTTAGATTTTTTTTTGATTTTTTAGATTTTTTAGAAAATAAATAATAAGAAAAACAATAAATAAATTGGGTTCCCTCCCAATAAGGGCTCGTTTAATGTCATTAGCTTGACAACTTCTGTTTTAGTCGCGACGGATCTTCAAGGGTTATGCTCTCTCCGTGAGGAATTTTACGATTTTCAAAATAAGGCTTTACCTCGTGTCCGTTCACTGAAATGACTCTTTGGTTTGAGGATTTATCGGTCTAATTACTCCGTATGGAAATACTTCCTCAATCTCGAAGGGTCCCGTCCCAGTGATTTTAGCTTACTCGAAATAATCGCAAACGAGAATTAAATAAAAGTACTTTCGCACTGGGTTCAAGGTGCTTGAGGGTAAGTTTCCGGTCATGAAGTCTCTTGACTTTGTCTTTGTAAATCAGAGTTCTCGTATGCTTCGTTTCTTAACTCGTCTAGTTCAGGATATTTGTAGCAGTCTTTCTGTCCGCCTTTTTTCAATTCCATTGAAACGGCCTTAATTGCCCAATAAGCTTTATGTTCGATTTCAACCGGAAGGTGACAATTTTTTCCATAGACTAGACGGTAAGGGCTCATTCCCAATGGACTCTTGTATGTCGCTCGGTATGCCCAAAGTGCATCGACCAATTTTTCAGCCCAATCTTTTCGAGTTGGGCTTACGCTTTTTCCAAGATCCCTTTTATTTGTCGCTGCTTGTTTCACTGACCCGACGTTTGTGGATGGTAGGAGTTGCAATTTTGTGATTTATGCCATTTTGGCCATAAGCTTGTCAAATAACTTGTTGCGTAGTGAGATCCCCATCACCGATTATTGCCTTGGGAACCAAACGGTGATTATGTATTCCTGTACAAACTTAACAACAATATTAGCATCATTAGTCCTTGTGGGGATTGCCTCAACCCACTTGGATACATAATCGACTGCTAAAAGAATGTACTCAAAATTTCCAGATTTAGTGAATGGTCCCATAAAATCAATTCCCCATACATCAAAAATTTCTACGACCAAATTGATCGTGAGGGGCATCTCATTTCTTTTTCCGATAGTACCGCATTGACACCTATCGCACTGAACACAAAAATGATATGCGTCTTTAAATAAGGATGGCCAATACAAACCAGATTGGAGAATTTTGTTAGCGGTCTTTTGTCCGCCAAAATGTCCTCCGCAATGAAGTTCGTGGCAAAAGGTTAGTACACTTTGTTGCTCATCTTCTGGGACACATCGCCTCATGATTTCATCTTTGCATAATCGAAAAAGGCATGGTTCGTCCCAGAAGTAGTTTTTGCATGATGATAAAAACCTTTTCTTTTCTTGGTAAGAAATGTTAGTTGGGAGCATTTCACAAACCAAATAATTCACAATATCTCGCAAAACCAAGGTACCGAAGAAATTTTAAATAGATTTTCATGTGGAAAAGAGTCCACATTTTGTTCTTGTTTGTTTTGTATTTCTTCGTTATTTTTAAACGAGACAAATGGTCTTCGACCACATTTTCACTTCCATTTCGATCCTTTATTTCCACATTAAATTCTTGAAGCATTAAAATCCACCGAATCAACCGAGGTTTCGCTTGTTGCTTTTTCAACATATGTCGTAAAGCTGCATGGTCCGAATGTACAATCACTTTAGATCCTACAATATAAGATCTAAATTTATTCAAAGGAGAAAACCACAACTAATAATTCTTTCTATTGTCGTATAATTAACTCGCGCATCATTTAATGTTAGACTAGCGTAATAAACCACACGGAGCATTTTATCAATTCTTTGGCCCAAAATCGCACTAACAAATTTCTGGCCGATGCATCGCACATAATTTCAAAAGGTAAAGACCAATCAGGGGGCAATTACGATTGGTGCCGTGGTTAGTTTCTCTTTCAAGGTTTTAAAAGCGTCGAGACAAGCGTCATCGAAAATGAAAGAAACATCTTTGGTAAGCAAAGTGCATAGAGGTTTACTTATTTTTGAAAAATCTTTGATAAACCTTCTATAAAACCGGCATGTCCTAAAAGCTCCCGATTGCCTTTACATTGTTTGGTGGCGGTAATTTTTGAATGACATCAATTTTTGCTTTGTCGACTTCAATTCCATGATTTGACACCACATGGCCTAGCACAATTCCACTTTCTCATAAAATGACTTTTTCCCAACCGAGAGTTAAATGGCTTTCAATACAACGTTCAAGTACTTTGGTCAATTTATATAAGCAATCATCAAAAGATGATCCAAATACAGAAAAGTCATCCATAAATACCTCAATAGAATCGCCGATCATATCGGAGAAAATTGACAACATGCACCTATGAAAAGTTCCTGGTGCATTGCATAATCCAAAGGGCATTCTTCGACAAGCAAAAGTTCCAAAAGGGCATGTGAATGTGGTCTTCGATTGGTCCTCGGGTGCTATCGCCACTTGATAATACCCTGAAAGGCCATCAAGAAAACAGAGAATTTGTGTCCCGCAAGTTTATCAAGCATTTGGTCAATAAAAGGTAGAGGAAAATAATCCTTTTTGGTGGCGGCATTTAATTTTCGATAATCAATGCACATCCGCCACCCGGTTGTTACCCTCGTTGGTACTAGCTCTCCCTTATCATTTTCAATCACTGTTATGCCACTTTTCTTTGGCACCACATGTATCGGGCTTACCCATTCACTATCCGCAATCGGATAAATAATTCCTAGTAATTTTAAAATTTCCCTTTTACTACCTCTAGCATATTGGGATTTAATCTTCGTTGTGCTTCTCTTCTTGGTTTTTCCCCCTCTTCTAGGATTATTTTGTGCATACATGTTGAAGGGCTAATTCCCTTAATATCACTCAAACCCCATCCTATTGCCTCTTTGCATTTTTTCAAAACTTCTATTAAAATAAATTCTTCATCTTTGCTTAATTCTGCATTAATAATTACGGGTTTTTTATTTCCTTCTTCAAGAAAAACATATTTTAAATGTTTAGGCAATTCTTTAAGCTCCGGTATTTCTTTTTCTTTGCTATCCATTAACGACTCCAGACTATCTATCTTAATCCCCTGTAAGATATTTTCGCACACTTCTCCTTCAACTTCCGGGTTAAGCTCTGAACATTCCATTACTTGTTCCTGTATAATGAGAGTTTCTATAGAATTGTCAATAATATCAACAAAAGCACACTCCTCGTATAAATCGTAACTAGGAACAGGGGGCGAATTAAACACAGAAAATGTCACGGTTTCATTTAACACACTCATGGTTAATTTTCCTCTTTTAACATCAATTATTGTTTCAATGTAGCCATGAAAGGTCTTCCTAATAAAATAGAATGATCTTTTCCATTTTCTAGACATTGTCCCATTTCTAAGACAACAAAATCACTGGAATAATAAGCCCCTCTATGTCAACCAAAATATCTTCGATAATTCCAACAGATAACGAAGCGATCTATCGCCAATTGTAAACATATTTTAGTTGGGCTAAGTTCACCAAGATCAAGTTGCTCAAAAATATATAATGGCATCAAATTTATACCGCTCCAAGATCAAGCATACGGTGGTCTTCTTACCGCTTCCCATAGCGATATTTATGATGAAGCTTCTGGATCACTTTGCTTGGGAGGTAATCGTTGTTGGAGCAATGCATATAACCTATGAGACAATGATTTTTTCTCTATATCCAAACTTCTTTTTATCCGTGAGTAATTCTTTGAAAAATTTTCCGTATCTTTGGGACACTTTTTATTACTTCCAATAAAGGAAGGTTTACATTTACTTGATGACATATCAAAAAAATTTAGAAATTGCTTCTCAAGTTTTTCATTTTTTTGTCGACTTGGAAAAGGTATTGGGGGTTTGTATGGATTTGTAGATTTGTGGAGTGTTGGGATGGGGACTTCTTCTTTAGAATTTTCATTTGACTCCTTATCTTCGTCCTTGTTTCCTGCAATAATTGAAATATCATCATTAGAAGGGGAATCAACTTGATTGTTATAAATCTTACCAGTTCTGCGTGGTGATAGCTTTAGCTTGTTCGGGTTGACTTGGTAACCTCCCTTTCTGGTTATTTTGCAGTTGATTTGCTAGTTGCCCGACTTGAGTTTCGACTCGTTTTACTGATGCTTCCATTGCTTCAAATCTTCGATCCGAGTTTTGGATGAATGATTGAAGTGTTTCTTCTAATGAGGGTTTTCTGGGTTGGTTTGAGGGCGACCCTTGGAATTGGTTCGGTCTTTGATATGGTTGTTGCAAATTTTGATGTTGAGGAGGTGGTGGTTGTTGGTGATGATTCCCACCCCAAGAGAAATTAGGGTGATTTCGCCAACCGGATTATAGGTTTTAAAAGGGTCATTTCGGGCGTTGGTAAAAATTATTTATAGCATTGACGTCTTCAGGGTTCGTCGGGGGTTTGATGTTGGGTGCATGACTATATTCACCACCGCGAAAAATACTTCTTGAGATGGCATGGTGTGGGTGGTTGAGAAATTCCTTGAGTTGTAAGTCGTTGGACTTGTTTGGTTAGCTCGGCAATTTGCGCAGTGAGATCACTGGTGGAATTTACTTCATTAGCTCCGACTCTCTGCCTCGTGCACTCTTTTCTTTGGGAGGATATAGCAAGTTTTTCAAACAAATCAAAAGCGGCTTGCGCCGTTAGTGTTCCTATATCTCCCCATTGCATTGTCAACAGTAAATTGGCAATTATGAGTTAGCCCATCATAAAAAGTTTGACTCAAACAGTGTAAAGGATAATGATGATGGGGTATGCTAGTAAAAGAGTTTTGAAACGATCCCATGCTTCAAAAATTGTTCACCCTCCGATTGCGTAAAAGCCGCAATTTTGGTCCTTAGATCCGCCGTTTTATGATGTGGATAAAATTTAGACATGAATTTGTTGCACACATCATCCCAAGTAGCCAATGAATTTGGTGGCAACGTCATAATCCATGTTTTTGCTCGATCTTTTAAGGTGTAAGGAAAACACCTCATTTTTAATTGATCCTCGGTCAATTGTTGTAATGGAAAGGTATTGACAACCGAGTAAAAATCACGAATAAAACTTAAAGGATCCTCGTTTGGCATCCCATAAAAAGATGGGAGTTGGTTGAAATGAATGGATTTCAATTCATAATTTCGTGTTGTCCGCCAAGTTGTATGCATGACGTTGTTGTACCGATCACCGGTCTAGCAAAATCTTTCAAAGTTTGTTGGTCCGCCATATGTTCTTCGTTTGACTTTTCTTCTTGATCGGAAGATTCGGTTTTCTTGTCAAAAATTCTCCTTCACCGCTAATATCTTCCGTGCTATCTCCAACTCGATAAGCGGGATGAATGTTTTCGTTGTATGGTACCAAGGTTCTTGCAAGAGACCTACGGCCCTGCATAGACTAGAAAACAGTTCAGCGCACCTAAAAAAAAAAAAAAAATTAAGAACAAGATGAATAAAAGATGCAAGAAATAAAGAAAGATTAAATCACAAGATATAAATAAAAGTATACAAAAATTATATTTGGCCTAAAACAATCCCCGGCAACGGCGCCAAAATTTGATCGGTCAAAAAACTTATCCTAAAAATAGGAGTTCTTGAGTCGCTCGCAAATATATACGAGGTAGAAGTAGTTTGTGGTGAGTTCTACCAAGGTCTTTTCTCTCGAGGATTGTCCAACAGGGCTTCGTATAATTTTTTTGTTACAAATTGCGAGAAATAAATACTAAAATATTAAAAAAGATATTTTTGGGTTTTTTAAAAATTAACTAAATGCACTATATTTTAAACCAAACTATTTTATATAAGACTATTTTATATAAGACTATTTTATATAAGACTATTTTTAACTAGACTATTTTTAACTAGACTATTTATATTAAGACTATTTATATTAAGACTATTTATACTAGACTATTTATATTAAGACTATTTATATTAAGACTATTTATACTAGACTATTTATATTAAGACTATTTATACTAGACTATTTATATTAAGACTATTTTTATTAAGACTATTTATACTAGACTATTTTTAACTAGTGAAAATGAATAGAATTAAAATGAGTTGGGAATTTATAAAATCTAGGGGATTACGGGTTCATTAAATTAGGTATTTAATTAAGTATAGGAATTGATTTATATGGATATAAAAGAAAAATCGAATGTTTATCGAGTAATCAACTTTTCACCTCCGTACTTCGTAATCAAAGATGTCTTAATGTGTCACTTTTTTAAGATGTTGATAACAAGATTAACACTTGATAGATTGAAAAGATGTGTTTCCAATACACTTAACAATCAATCAAGGAGGTTTCACTAGTAGAAATAGGATATGATCAATCTCTATTTAAACCAATTAGTCCTTTCATTTCTCTAACTTGACTATTTTTAGGATAAACGATCGTTCATCGAGTAATCAACTTTTCACCTCCGTACTTTCGTAATCAAAGATGTCTTAACCACTTTCGCAATCTTAAGATGTTGATAACAAGATTAACATTTGATAGATTGAAAAGATATGTTTCCAATTCACTCAACAATCAATCAAGAAGGTTTCATTAGTAAAAATAGGATATGATCAATCTCTATTTAAACCAATTAGTCCTAAAAATAGTTTAAATCAATCAAATACTCAATATATAACCTAATAGAAATCCCCTTCCCTAGGAAGAAAGATTAGCTACTCATCGGTTTATACATACTAAAATTATAATAGAAATAATTGATATATATAATATATATATATATAGAAACTTTTAATTACTAGAACTTAATGACAATAGATAAAACTTACTTGAATATGATGAATCAAAGTGCAAGAAACAAACTTCAAAATATAACTTCAAACTTGTTTAAAGGTTACAAGCTTACAAAATTTGAAAGTAAAACACTAAGTAAAATACTAAGTGCTTATTGATCAAGCACTTTTCAATTACAAACTAAATGAAAGAAAAACTTCAAACCAAAAATAAAATACAAACTAAAATTGAAAGTTCTAAGGAAAATATATTGCTAAAGGAAAGGAGTATTTCTTAGCAAGAAGTTGAGGATTTCTTGGTAAGAATGTGTGTTGGGTTGCAATGGGTGAACATGTCCTTTTATAGGTGATTTTCAAGAATACAATTGATTATTTAATTCAAAATATCTATTGTAATATCATTTTTAATTCTTTGTTCACACTTCACCCATGTCTGTGAATTTTCAGATTTTTGACCAAAAAAATATCTTGTGGTTGATTTCACAAGTTGGTCAAAAGTGGACTAATTTTGCATGGCATCTCTAAACACGGCGATGAAAACGACCCGCTTTGCCCCGTGTTGTGCGCCGCTTTGTGGTGACTCGGTCTCTTCCGAATACGCGCGAGGACACGGCGCTAAATGCCGGCCGTGTGTGAACGCCCAAGACACGGCCTCTTTTGCGCCGTATGTGAAACGGCCGACGTAACACACCATTTTGCGCCGCTTTGTATGGTCGCTTGTCTGGAAAAATTCCCATCGTTGGATTTGATCTTGTTTTCCGTCCTTTTGATGCTTCATGTCGATGTCAGAAAATAACCATTTTTAGCTCATGTTTGGACATATATGTAAAATATATATTTTTAATCACAAATCAGTACAATTATGCCCGGAAAAATGAATATTTTGTATATGAATTTTAGATCAATTATTCACCAATCAAATTTCGGACTGGTGGCGAGCGGTTAAGCCCAAGGACCGTGAGGTCACTTGGGAAGAATTTAAAAAATTAATGGAAGCTCAATATTGTCCAGCGCCGGAACAGTTAGCAAGAGTCAGTGAGTTCTTCAGAGCTCAACCCGAAGATGTTCCTATTTCTGAAGCAATCAAGACATACAACAAGCAGTTAGTGTATGTCCAAGGTCGGGTTAAGGATGAGATAAACAAAATACTTCATTTCGATGCAAGGATGAAACCGGAGGTCCGAAAGTATATGGCGGGCCTTGGGTGTACTACTTTGAGAGAATATCAGGATAGAGCACTTGCTTACGAAATGGTGTCAGTTCCGGTTCCAGCAGTTTCGAGCTCGAAGAAACCAAAATTTTCTGGTAGTTTCCGAGGCAGTGGATCGCGTAGGCCTCAATCTTCTATGCAATCTTCTGTCGGTTCCCCTCAGCCTAGGGGAGGAGTGCCGAGAGTTTGTTTTAATTGTGAAAATCCGGGACATGTCAGTTCTCGTTGCACTTCTCGCCCCATTGATTGTTTTAAGTGTGGGAAGGTGGTCATCGCGCATTATATTGTGAGTCATGGGCAAAATCTTCTCTAAATGCCCCTACTCCTACTGGGCACAAGCATGGGTCACCAACTCCGAGTGTTGGACGTGGCAGTGGCAGAGGTTAATCCGATCTTATGGTTGAATCTAGCATTGGATCAGCCCCACCCGGATTGTATGAGATGAGGCGGACTGATGACGTAGGGACCGCCACTACGTCAGGTATTGTTTATATTTCGATGCACCCGGTAGATGTATTGTTTGATTCTGGAGCTACTCATTCTTTTATATCATTATATTGTGTGAATCGTTTGGGCCTAGACGGTCTCTCTTCATGTGAACCTTTTATTGTTGGGCTGCCAAGTGGGGAAAGGATAGTTGGGGATCAAGAGATTGCCAATTGTCCCGTAACCATTGGCAGTAAAGATTGGTCATCCGATTTGATTGTGATCGATATGATGGGAGAGGATTTAATCCTCGGTGATGATTGGTTAAATCGGCATGGAGCGATAGTAGATTATCGTCGGAAAATAATTTCGATAGTCGCGCCGGATGGTACTGAACACGTTTTTGAAGGGCAAAAACCTGGTACTTCTGGGAAGATTATTCGAGCCATGAAGGCGATGAAATTATTGCGACAAGGTTGTACCAGTTATTGGTGTTATGCGTTGAAGTCGGAAGTTGGCGGGGTACAGTTATCCTCTGTTCCAGTTGTGAATGAATTTCCAGACGTATTTCCGGATGATTTGCCGGGATTGCCACCACATCGTGAAGTGGAGTTCGTCATCGAACTAGAGCCCAATGCGGCGCCAATATCCAAGGCACCGTACAGAATGGCCCCGTCGGAAATGCTAGAATTGAAGAAACAATTGGGTGAATTGTTGGACAAAGGTTATATTCGGCCTAGTGTGTCTCCATGGGGTGCACCGGTATTGTTTGTACGAAAGAAAGATGGGTCCTTACGGCTATGTATTGACTATCGTGAGTTGAATAAACTCACTATTAAGAACAAGTATCCGTTGCCAAGAATCGATGATCTATTTGATCAATTACAAGGGGCTACGGTTTTCTCCAAGATTGATTTGAGGTCAGGATATTACCAACTGCGAATTCGAGATTCGGATATCCCCAGGTCAGCATTTCGAACGAGGTATGGGCATTACGAATTCGTAGTTATGCCATTCGGTTTAACAAATGCTCCGGAGGCCTTTATGCAGCTTATGAACAAAACTTTTATCGAATATCTCGATAAATTTGTAGTGGTGTTTATCGACGATATATTAATCTATTCCAAAAGTGAGACGGAGCATGCCGAACACTTGAGAATCGCGTTGAGTATTTTGAGGGCTGATAAGCTTTATGCTAAATTTTCTAAGTGCGAGTTCGCTTAGAGAAGTTTCTTTTCTGGGCACATCATCTCATTGATGGTATTCGAGTAGACCCTCAAAAGGTTGAAGGCCTTAGCTTGGGAGCCCCACGGAATGTTAAGGAAGTTCGGAGTTTTCTAGGATTAGCGGGCTATTATCGTCGATTTGTCGAAGGATTCTCGAAAATTGCTCGACCGCTCACCCTATTATTGCGAAGACACGAAATTTGAGTGGAGTGATGAGTGTCAGAAGAGTTTTGACGAGTTGAAAAAGCGGTTGACTACGTCTCCGATCCTAGCCTTACCACAAGGAACGGAAGGTTTCGTTATTTATAGTGATGCTTCTAAACAAGGATTGGGATGTGTATTGATGCAAAATGAGAGAGTAGTGGCTTATGCGTCTCGACAATTAAAGCCATACGAGATGAATTATCCTACTCATGATCTTGAGTTAGCCGCTGTGGTGTTTGC